>JAEIIJ010015762.1:0-19516 GCA_018904815.1 Drosophila ogumai | reverse complement strand
TATTCATGAGTGGCTCATATTCTATAGACTGCGACATATGTTATGTCGTTCACCTTCAACACTGATGACAGTTCAAGTGGCCAATAACCGGAGCTAGGCTGTGGCGATATTGAAGGTCGCAATAGAACAACGCGGTGAAAACCAAAAGCCAAAACCCAATCAGAGTAACACACTGCAACTGGGATGTGACCCAATTTCGAAACCGCACAACACGAAAACAAACACACACAGACCCAAAAAATAAAAGAATCAAGTTAAAAAGTGACAAATAAAAGAGGAGAGCAGGCTTCTATTTTAAGGTTTCGACCGCAAAATGTATTTCACTTTTGGTTCAGTGACTTTGTGTCGGCGGTTTTGAGCAGAAACTCGGCGAAAACCAGTTGGGGCAACACTTTCATTCACATTTTCCAGCGAACTGCCCAATTGACCAAATACAGCGGATCTGGTTTAAAGGCAATCGGACTGGATATGCGTCGATGTGCAGACTTCCTTGTTTTCGATTTGGCGGTGAATTATGAAATACTTGGCCATAAAATCGAAGCCAAGACAAAAGTGGTGCGCACTACACTTGAAAACCAAGACATTTTCCGCATCTCTCCGTCTCGAACTGATCAATTGCAGTCATTTACCAGTTGGCACTAAACTCTGGCTGGACAAATGTCTGGCATCAGGAATTTAATTGACCGCACGACACGCAGAAATATCCATTTGCATGCGTTGGCTTTGAAATTTCGGGGGGAAACCTTTCGAAACCCACCGGGGATGATGATGATCCCTATCGCATCCGAAGTGAGCCGGAAAAGTGAAAGGAGTCATCATGAGCTTGCATATTTATTGCACTCGTCTTTATTTATTTATCATAGCTGTAAATGGCCCCAACTTCGCCTTCGTCTTTCGAATATTGCATAAACACTTTTGGGCTCAAGTGAAAAGTAAAAGTGTTCGGGTTGCTTCCTTTTTTGGCGTCAGTTTTTAAGGTCATCAAATATTTCAATCTAATTGGGGTCGAGATGATGGCCGATATTAGTAATCGAGGCTATGGAAATAGCTTGTGACGAGATAATCGCGGGGTGTCGGCGGGAAATGATTTATTTGCCAAGTAACTCCACTTCCTACTTGAATTTGCGATAATCTATCGGTTTATATGTCCCCTAACAAACCTCTGCTTACCCTTTCAGAGCACGACGACATCAACACTCTGCACGGCACCTACCAATATCTGAAGAGCACCGGACAGGTAAGCTTGAGTTCCATAAATCTGATATATCTTGCATTTTGCCATCACGTCGTAAACATTGTTGCATACATTTCTGGTGGCTCATAAAGCAGAAACAAAAGAAGAAATCATCACAAGCGACCGACATGTGGAAAGGTAGCTTCAGCTCCTTGGTGTTTGATACTGCATTCAGTCTTTAGCTTATAGCATATAGCATAAATAGCATATTGCCTGCCCTAAAAATCTCACCCATTCTGTCTCCCTCCGTCTCGCTCATGTGCCGTCTCTGTCGCACTCATTGTGTCAAGCGTGGACTCTCATAAAAATCTGTAGCATTCTCCTCTTGAGACCTCACACACATACAACACAAACAACACCCCACCCTCACACACACTAGAATTATGCAGTTTAGCCCTCTGGTAGTCTAGTAGCTATCCCTGTGCCCCTATATCTATATCCTATACTATACCTATACCGACTCTGACTCTAGCCAGCTCTCCTACACTATCCCTCCTAACACTAACCAACTACGAAACTACGAAAACACTTCGACTCTGTCTTGGAATTTTGATAGCTCAGTTCGAAAGACGGAATTTTTTGGTTCGTTAGCTAGTTGCGACATAGACGCGATAGAAATCGATTTATAAAGATTAAATAGCAAAGGTAAGTGTCCGTTGTGGGGAGGATTAATATTTATGCCCACGTACTCCAGCTGCGAGAGCTACGCTCACCTCTTTGCGAAATTCCCTGAGATATGGGACGCCTCCAGGTGCCTTGTTTGTTGCTTCCAAAAAATTATGCCGCCAACCGCTTAAAGTCTACTCGTCTTTTACAAAACGTTATGCTGTATGTTGTTGTCCTACTTGTGTTTGACTCGTTTATGTTCGTGTACTCTCTGTGTCTGTGCTGGGCGCCCACCACCACCAAAGGCAGAAACCTGCAAGCCGAAAACTACTCCAACTCGCACTAGCACTCCCAACTTTTGCAATCCGGCAGCTAACCCACCTGACCGCCGCTCAGCTGAACAACACCCCGCGGGCTCAGCTGGAGACGGTGTTCTTCAATCGCGTCACCAAGACCGGCAGCGAAAAGATGATGGAGTTGCTCAAGATCCTGGCCGCACGCAATAATTTCGAAGCGCGCCGCGATGTCGAGGGACTCTACGAGGTGGTCATAATGCACGACGCCTACGCCAAGAACTTTATCCACACCGACATCCTGAACAGCACCACGGCCAACACCTACACGAAGCACGTGGCCTTCATAGACTTCTCCCTGCTGGACGAGCCCTGGCCCATATATATCAATTTGGTTCGCGATCCCATTGAGCGGCTGGTCAGTTGGTTCTACTACGCCCGCGCTCCGTGGTACTTGGCCGAGAGGCGGGAGACCTTCGGGGAGGCCGTACAAATGCCCAGTATCGAGTGGCTCAAGAAGGACTTTAATCGCTGCATCGAGGAGCAGGATCCCGAGTGTGTCTATGAGCAAATGGAAATGGGCAACCTGGGCGATCACAGGCGGCAGTCACTGTTCTTCTGTGGCCAGGTCATGGAGGTGTGCATGTGAGTAGCTGTGCCAGAGGGCGGTGGAATGAAGCTATGGTCCAGGGGATTTGCCAATTATGATATTTTCTATTCAGAATATTAACGTAAAATAAACTTGTATTGTGACTAAGAACTTGTTGACTCTTCAACTCTCTTCAATAATAAATTTGTATAACTGAAAATAGTAAATCAAAGTATCCATACTGCCAAACTTTCAAGATTATCCATTAGGACTATCTCTAGCTCTAAAGAGCAACCCCACCTTGGCTGATTTTCCACCGCAGTTAGAGAAGAAAGCAAGTGAAACCCACTTATCCTCAGGCCGTTCAACTCCCATGAGGCCATGCAGCGGGCCAAGAAGAATGTGGAGGAGCACTACGCAGTGGTTGGAACCTGGGAGGATACGAATACCACCCTATCGGTCCTAGAGGGCTACATACCACGCTTCTTCGCCGGGGCCAAGGAGGAGTATCACATTTTGAGGCGAAAGTTGGGAGATGTCAACCGGAATGCCTTTAGGCCCTCTGTCAGTGACAAGGCGAGGGCACTGCTAAGCCGCAACCTCACGCGGGAGATCGAGTTCTATCAGTTTACCAGGCATCGGTTGTACAAACAGTATATAGCGCTTCAACTGGATGCTAATCCCAAGCTGAGGCTATAGTCGTTAAGGGTTCGTTGAAGAGAAATAAAACTTTGCTAACTTTCGTAATCCTTCGATATTTTCCGGTTTAATCCTAACTACAGCTTGGTGGACTTTTTGATTGCTAGCTTGGGTAGATTACGCACAGATTTGGTCTTATGTCACACATATCGTCTATGCAGCGTATTGGACACAATGTTCACGCTCGTCGGAGCAGCGAGGAGGAGTATGTGGATCCCGGCAGCCATGGGCATCATCACGATCACCACTCGCACCACCATCATGTGCACCACCAGGCAAAGATCGGTGATCCCGACCACAAGGCAGCACATGACAAGCAACTGGCTGTTCCCGAAATTAAGCACAAAGAGGATAGGGCTATCTCCGAAGACGAGGAGGACGATGAAGAAGAGGACGACGATGACTTGGCCGACGGGGTGGCAACCCAAGATGACGGTGGCTTTAATTTCGAAGCCGATCTCCTGAACAACACCAAGTTTGCCGAGTCGGACTTTGTGTTCTTCAACAGAGTCCCGAAGGTGGGCAGTCAATCCCTAATGGAGCTGATGGCCCGATTGGGCAAAATCAATGGATTCAACCACGCTCGCAATAAGGGCGGTGCCCACGAAACGGTCTTGATGAACAAACAGCGCCAGACTGAACTGGTGGCCGACCTCCTGACCCGACCAAAGCCGCACATTTATAGCCAGCATATAGCCTACATTAACTTCACTCGCTTCCATCTGCCCAAGCCGATATACATTAACTTGGTCCGCGATCCCATCGACCGCATCATCAGCTGGCACTACTATATCCGGGCTCCCTGGTATTACCGGGACATGCAGGCCAAGCTGGGAGACAAGGCACCGGCCATGCCCTCGGACGAGTTCCTTAACCTCGACCTGGACACCTGTGTGCGGAACCACGATCCGCACTGCACCTTCACGCAGGATCAGATCAAGAACCCAGTGGGCGATCATCGCCGGCAGACGCTCTTTTTCTGCGGCATGAATCAGAAGCTGTGCATGTAAGTAGGAAGCCGTCAGGGACCTTAATAAGCTCATCATCGCCATCCACCCCTCGATAGGCCCTTTAATTCGGAGGCTGCCATGCAAAAGGCCAAGCGAACGGTGGAGTCGGAATACGCTGTAGTGGGGACCTGGGAGGATACCAATATTACGCTAGCCGTTTTGGAGGCCTACATACCGCGTTTCTTCCGCAACGCCAAGGTTGCCTACTACCGTAAGAATACTGAATCCGACCTCAAGCTAAGGATAGTCTCAAATCCCGTCATATTTTCAGTGGGCAAGGATCGTTTGTCAAGAGTGAATCGCAATAATGTCACTCGAGTCGTTAGCGATGAGACTCGCGTTATTCTCAGGAAAAATCTCACCAACGAGATCGAGTTCTACGAGTTCTGCAAGCAGCGTTTGTATCTGCAATATGCCGCCTTGAGCCATGGAAAGAAATTTGGGGAAGACGACTACGTTTTGGTGCCAGAACAGCGAAACGATTACAATGAGGATTATTAGAGGGGACCAATTTCCATAAGAACAAACTCATTTAGTCTAAGAAAGTGTTAAGTGTAACTCAACTCAGGCTGCCACATAAAATAAACCTACTTTACAACGTAAGTTCCTTACTGAAAATGAAGTTTAAGCCAAAACCTCCCGATCTATAGGATCGATTCTGAACGAAAGGATCACATTGCTAAGGCTAACCGTTATTTCCTAGAACTTCTTACAAGGCCAGTTTCTTATTGATATGAGATACACCCAGTATTCGTTTGCTTTCTGTTCACCCCGTACCTTGCCTAGAGCTTTCTGTGTGTATCTGCATCCGAACCGATATCTGTGCGCCTGTCTGTGATTCGTTCTCCTTCTTACACCTGTGCCCTGACCTTTGCAGCTGTGGCGATTGAACCCCAAGTTCCTCAACAACACAAAGTTCCACTCCCGCGATATACTGTTTTACAACCGAGTGCCCAAGACGGGAAGCGAGACGCTGATCGAGTTAATGATTCGCCTGGGCGAAAGAAACGACTACCAAAACGAGCGGGCTCCCTTCTCGAAGCCCGTCGGAATTTACTGGTCCGTGGAGCGTCAGAAAACAGAGGCTCAGCGAATTTTCGATCTGCAGGAGGACTCGGCATTCGTCTATGTGGAGCACATGAACTACATGAACCTAAGGCCGCTCCATTTCCCCCAGCCCATCTTCATTAACTTGGTAGGAACAATAATGTGCTCTTTTAAGGACCTCCCCCCACTTAACCGTAAATTTACCAGATTCGCGACCCCATCGAAAGAGTTATCAGTTGGTTCTACTATAAGCGCACCCCCTGGAACTCTGTGAAAATGTTCGAGATCACCGGAAAGTTTCAGAATCGTACCCATTATGTGAAGAGCTTTGAGGATTGTGTGCTCACCCACGATCCCGAATGTCGCTACGATTTTGGGCTCACGTTCAAAGAAGATTCCGCCGATCACAAGCGGCAGAGTTTGTTCTTCTGTGGACACTCCCCCATTTGCGAGTATGTAGTGCGATTTTCCCATAGTTTCATGTCTTATCTATTAGGTTCCCCCAGGCCATTTAACACGCCGGGAGCCATAGCCAGGGCCAAACAGAATGTGGAGCGTGATTACTCCGTAATTGGTTCCTGGGAGGACGTGAATGTGACGTTGACTGTGCTCGAGCACTATATACCTCGCTTCTTCAAGGGCAGCACTGATGTGTACTATGGTAAACTGCCATTTCAATTAATCAACTTGGGATAAGAAGATATATGTAACATCATTCTCCCCGTAGAACCCATCAAGGGCCTGGCTTTTAAGAAGCAAAATACAAACCACTGGAAGCCCAAGATTAGCGAACGCATAAAGCGAATAATGCGGGCCAATTTCACTCAGGAATATGAGTTCTATCACTTCTGTAAACAGCGCCTGTATCGACAATATTTTGCAATAAACAGACACTTGCACTTCTAAGGAGCCAAGAAAGTCTATCTTTCTTTTTTACTAACTTTACGCCTCGAATTCCTGTATTTTATTTTCTGTGTCCCTCGTTTCCTTGTATTTAGTTTTCTGTGTCGATTATTTTGAATGTTTGGCTAGAGAGAGGAGACTGATCTAACTCCACCCTTTTAAGCTGGAATATTTGGATGCCGCCCAACTGAATAATACCCCCAAAGCGGAGCGGGATTTTATCTTCTACAATCGTCTGGAGAAAACGGGAAGTCAGTCGATGACGCGGCTCATAAATCGCCTGGGCGCCGAAAACGGATTTGAGGCGTTTCGGAATATAGTAAGACCCTCGAAGACGATTTTACATTCTGAGGAGGATGAACAGGATCTGGTGGACCAGCTGTCCCAACTCCCATCACCCGCCGTCTACGTTGAGCACTCCAATTGGGTCAACTTTACGAAGCACGAATATCCAACTCCCATCTACATCAATATGGTGCGCGATCCGATCCAAAAGGTGATCAGTGCGTACTATTACCAGCGTCACCCTCTGATCTTTGCCCAGACTTTGATGCGTAATCCTAAAAAGAAGATGCAGACCAAGAAGTTTTTCGATACCTCTTTCAACGAGTGCGTTAAACAGCGGATGGCCCCTTATTGTGTCTTCGACTCCCACAATCCTTACAACGGCGACTGGCGGAGGTTATCGCTTCACCTCTGCGGAAATTCGGAAATTTGCACGTAGGTCTTGACGAAGTACACCCTAAATTAGTAGGCCCAAAAACAAGTACCAACGGGATAGTTGTTCCAGCAAAGTAGGGCTTTCTTAACGCCCTAATGTTATGTAATGAAAGTCAGGGTATTCAACTATAACGAAAACTGATTCAATTTTAATGAAGTTAAATTCCTATCCCCTTTGTACTTGGTTTTGTGAACGAACATTTTCGTTGAGCTTCAATGAGTAACTGAATTGTTACCTTGGATACTCCCACGTAGACACTTCAACTCTGAAGTCACTATGCAAATAACCAAGATGAATGTGGAACGCGAATACGCAGTGGTGGGCAGTTGGGAGGATACGAATGTGACCCTAGCCGTTTTAGAGGCATACATACCCAAATACTTTTCCAACGCCAGGACGGTCTACTACAGTAGGTTCTCGCCATAATGTTCAATTGATTCGTTCCAAACTCAGATATATCTCTGAACTCTCCTATCTAGGCGACTCGGAAAAGTTTAACATAAACACAGTATCGCATGACAGCCATCTGGATGAGGATGTGGAGGCGTATCTGAGGACCAGTTTCTCCTTCGAGATTGAGCTGTATTTGTTTATTAAGCAGCGACTCTATAAGCAGTACATTGCGGCATATAAGGACGAATTTCCACTATAGACATAAGCTAAATAAATAGTAACGTGCCAAAATAGCTTAACCAGTGATTTTTACACTCAAATTTCAAAACGAGTCTTTCTCCTCCTTTCGCTACTAATCATTTTGGATAGCTTGCTTGAATTCACTCTCCGCCGCACCACCCATACAAGAAACCAACTCAAGGGTATACGACCCCTTTGCAGATCCTCCAACTTAGTGCTGCGAAACTGAACAATACCCCGAAGGCGGATATCGATGTATTGTTTTTCAATCGGGTTCCAAAGACCGGCAGCATGCAGCTGATAGAGCTGATGAGACAACTGGGCAAAGTCCACGACTATGAGGTGGAAAAGGATCCTCAGAACGGAGGTGTCATTCCCCTCTTAGAGCCCGCTGCCGAAAGCGACATGATCGACAATATTGTTAACCTTGAAGATGGTACAGTATTCGTCAGTCATGTTAATTACTTGAACTTCACAAAGCATAAGCAGCCCAGGCCCATTTACATTAACATGGTTCGGGATCCAGTGGAGAGGGTGATCAGTTGGTATTACTACATTCGGGCTCCGTGGATCTTTGTGCCCGGAAGGAGGCGTACTAACCGGGAAATGCCAAATCCCAAATGGGTTAACACCGAGTTCGATCAGTGCGTGGAAAGCGGCGAGAAGGTCTGCACCTACATTGAGAATTCTCTGATAGAACGTGTGGGCGACCATCGGCGGCAGACCTTGTTCTTCTGCGGTCACAACGAGTTCAAGTGCACGTGAGTTAGGTAGCTTTATCTCGATTTCTGTCATTACTCGAACCGTTCCGTAGGCCCTTTAATGCTCGTCTGCCCCTGCAATTAGCCAAAATGAATGTGGAGCGAGAGTACTCTGTGGTGGGAACTTGGGAGCACACGAATGAAACCCTCGCTGTTCTAGAGGCCTATATACCCCGCTATTTTGCGGATGCCTCCAAGATGTATTACTGTAAGTTCCGTTAGTGCTAACTCTGAAGAAGGAATATTTTCAATATCAAATGTAGGTGAGCAAGTCAAACGTAATCTCATCCAGAGACAATAAAAATATCTAGATGCGTAACGCCGAACAATATTTCAGCACTTAATTTTTTTTGATGAGAGATCTGCTAGGCAGCTTAGGTGCTTCTGGTCTCCTTACACATGTAATCAAGTGAGCGCGTTATGCATCTTATTCTTTATTATTTGATTATATACCCTTTTGCCGGGAATACGCATTTTTATTAGATAAAGTATAGTTCTTTCTTCAGAGTTAAGAGCCTTTAAAAGAAACGGATAATTAGGCACATTTTTTCACAGCGGGATTACACTCTGATCGCCAGAATACCAATCCTATGAAGCCGCATATTTCGCAGAAAATAATCGACATGGTTCGCCGAAACTTTACACGGGAAATAGAATTCTATCAATTCTGTCGTCAGCACTTACATAAACAGTATCTGGCCCTCAAGCTGAATGATCTAAAAAAGTTTGACAAAAGTCTTTCGAGACTAAGTGAGGCCAATGAAATGGCCATTCAAAACTAATTTAATAAGACATTTTTATTACATAAAGATTATTAATAAAGAAAAGGGGATGATAATAACTAAAACCTATTCCTGACTTCGAAATCAATTGGGGAATTCTGCATTAATGCTAAGCAAACTAAAAAATGTAAGAAATTATATCCGTAGGTACGATATAATTTCGACTGTACAAATATCCTTTGACTTCTTCTTTCTAAAGCTTCTTTTTAAGATTAGTTCAATGATTTGCCTTGAATTGATTTAAGTTCACTACTGCTTCATAACCAACAAGAAGGAAACAACTCTATCGCTTCTCTCCCTGACCTTCGCAACAATTTGAAAAACTCTTTGGGGTTTTATCTATCGCTTAATAATCCGAAAAAAGAGGAGTTTTCTTTATCGCTTAATAACCTAAGGAATGCATTTGGAGGAATTTGATAACTTACCCTCCGAACCTTGAGGGAAATCAAAAAGCTCATATTGTTCAACCTGCCTTCAGCTTCACCTACTGAGCGCAAGTCGCCTCAACAACACAAAGAATGCCGATATCGAAGTGTTGTTCTTTAATCGAGCCGCCAAAGTCGGAAGTGAGTCTATGCTAGAACTTTTCATTGCCCTGGAAAAGTACCACGAGGACCTTACCCTGGACCGGCACGGCTTGCATACGAAAACCGTTCGTCAAATGGATAAGCCTACAAGGCGTAAGTCCGCGGAGTATATTGCCGACTTGGAGGAGGGAACCATGTACATAGAGCACATCAATTGGTTGAACTTCGATGAGTTTGATTTGCCCAAACCCATTTACATCAATTTGGTCCGTGACCCGGTGGAAAGAGTCATAAGCTGGTACTTCTACGCACGTGGTGCCTACAAAAATGCCATCGAGTACAGAAAATATCCAGACCAAAAGATAAAGCCGGAGTCATGGTATAAAAAGGATTTCAATGAGTGCGTCCGGAGCGGAGATCCGGAATGCCAGTATGTGCCGCATACTTTCAAGGACCCAGTTCCCAATTTCAAAAGGCAATCGTTGTTTTATTGTGGGCATCACGATGATTGTATGTAAGTAGATAGGACATTCATGAAGCCTAATTGCTTTCGGAGACGAGATGTTAGCTAACACGATCTTTTAGTCCCTTCAACTCGCCAACTGCTGTGCAAATGGCCAAGGAACATGTGGAACGGGACTACGCTGTAGTCGGAAGTTGGGAGGATACCAATATAACCCTAACCGTACTTGAGAACTATATTCCCCGATTCTTTCGCGGTGCCAAGCTGATGTATGAAAGTAGGTCTCCAAAGTTTGTAGCACCGACTATTACTTATTTTTATATACCCCATCTCGAAACAGTGCACAGCAACAAGATCACCAATCGGAACAAGAACAAGCGCAAGCCATATATTGACCCCGAGGTTAAGGCTATGATTCGCAAGAACTTCACCAACGAGTACGAGTTTTACTATTTCTGCAAACAGCGCTTGTACAAGCAGTATCTGGCTCTGAATCTCAAAGAGCTGGAGAAGCATGGACTTTTGTATTAGTTGGCTTAGAGCCTGAAATTTAGATTGTAGTCAGTGATATATTATGCGAACAAAACTTACCCTTCCAATAAATATTACCCAGTAAATCAGTAGACTAGACCCACACTATACGTACCCGTACACGTTGAACCCATCTCAGTGTCTCATTGTTCCTTGTGCTGTGTGGCATGCTACCCTCCCATGAAGCTTCTAAACCCTTACCCTATCCCCCAATCAGTTAGGTGACCTAACACCCCGTCGCCTTAACAACACAGCCAAGGCCGAAATGGATCGACTCTTTTTTGCGAGATGCGCCAAGGTGGGCAGCGAATCGCTGATGGAGTTCATGGAGCATCTGCAGGATATCAACAACTTCCGCGTGGATAAGTACGGAGTGAACAAAAAGTCGAAGAGGCAACTGAAACCCCTGGCCCAGGCGGAGGTCGCAGGCTACGTATATAACATGGAGGAAGGATCCGTCTATATAGAACACATCCCTTGGATCGACTTCAATGAGTACAACCTGCCCAAGCCGATCTTTATTAACCTGGTGCGAGATCCTGTGGAGCGCATGATCAGCTGGTATTACTACGTCCGCAACTCCTATAGGAATGCAATATTCTACAATAATCACCCCCTGGCCCCGCTGAAGCCCACGGCCTGGTTTAAGAAGAGTTTCAACGACTGCGTGAGAAGTGGGGACCCTGAGTGTCAGTATGTACCATTGGCAGTTACCGATAAAGAGGGCAACTTTAAAAGGCAATCAATATTCTTCTGTGGCCACGATCAGGATTGTTTGTGAGTGCTGGAAGGGGGTTACGTTAAGTGTTGCCTAACCGAAACCTCTTTCAGGCCCTTCAACTCCCCGCTGGCTATTCAGATGGCCAAACGTAGGGTTGAATCGGAATTTGCAGTAGTGGGAACTTGGGAGGAGACCAACATAACTCTGACCGTTCTAGAGCACTATATACCCCGTTATTTCGCTAGAGCCAAAATGATCTTCCACAGTAAGAAATTCATATAGAGATATCATAAAGTTAGCTCACACAACTTCCGTTTCTAGTGTACCAAAAGTCCCTACAGAACCGCAATCGCAATAATCGAAAACCGAATGTGGACGCAGATGTCAGGGCCATGGTCAGACGTAACTTTACCCACGAATACGACTTCTACTACTTCTGCAAACAGCGTCTTTATACACAGTATATAGCCCTTAAACGAAAGGAACTGGAGAGACTTATTCACCCCTAATCGTATAAGACTGACCTCTCTTTAGTTGTTTTGATGTAGTTCATTCTGTAGCTCGTTAATAAAGTACTCATTAGTAATTGTAACTAACCTGTAGGAAAGCGCGTGGGGAGATCTTAGCTAAACACAATCCAACTCCCAAATCCAGCTTGAATCGTTGCGGAGTGAACGTTTAAATAACACACGACATTCCCAACTGGACGTGGTCTTCTTTAATCGTAACGCCAAGGTTGGAAGTGAGGCCCTAATTGAACTTACCCAAACCATGGCGCCCCATAATAATCTGACAGTGCTGACCAAGGGCCCTCTGAACATTAATTCTCGCACCCGATCGCCTCCGGAACAAATGGTACAAGCTCTTTGGATTAACGAGCTAGATTCGGGCACTATATACATCGAACATTGCAATTGGCTGAACTTCCACAGGTATCAGCTACCGAGACCCATCTACATAAACCTGGTTCGAGATCCGGTTGAGCGGATGATCAGTTGGTATTACTATGTTCGCAGTGGCTATCGCAACGCCATCCTCCATCGGCGATTTCCCAACACTACTATCAAATCGGAGAAGTGGTTCAAAAAGAGCTACAACGACTGTGTTCGTAGCGGAGACCCCGAGTGTCAGTACGTTCCCGGAAGTGTAAAGGAGGCGGAGGGAAATTACAAGAGACAAACCCTTTTTTTCTGCGGTCACAGCCGTGAATGCTTGTAAGTAGTTATGGATACAAAAGGGTTTTCGTGAAGAAATCTTCAATTGAAGGTCTATTCCAGGCCCTTTGACTCTCAACGTGCCATTCAGCTAGCCAAGATAAATGTGGAACGGGACTATGCGGTTGTGGGTACTTGGGAGGAGACGAATATAACTCTAACTGTACTTGAGGCCTACATTCCAAGGTTTTTCAAAGGCGTCAGGGATATATTTGAGAGTAGGTATCGTCTTCCAACCAAGGTGGCTGAGAAGTTAGGACTTGAAGCCGCAACACTCAGATTCGATCGGTACTTGAACACTTTAGGCTTCGTTGGCCCCTGGGATAGGAAATTATACTTACACTCCATACACTCCGTGTCTCATCAACCCGCATTTGTGTGTTAGTTTGGACCTCTGCTGAAAAAACCATGATCTTCCCAGCTCGGACGGGTGACACTTATGAACTTAAATAATACCCGATTCGCGGCTCTTGAAGTGGTGGTCTTCAATCGCCCAACCCGAGTGGAAAGCGAGCAAATGATGCCACTTTTCCGGCAACTGGCCGCTATGAATGATATCAATGTGGTGCTCAACGGACCCGTGAGAACGATGAATAGGACCCGCACTGAGAAGGAGCAGCTCACCGAGTTGGACTGGGCCAGTGAACTGGAGAAGGGATCAATCTATATGGCACACTCCAACTGGCTGGACTTTGCAGGCTTTGGCTACAAGAAACCCATCTATGTTTCCTTAGTCAGAGATCCAATAGATCGGGTGGTCACTGACTTCTACAAGCGCCGCTCTTGGGTGAAGAGAGCCATATTCAGAAGGATGTATCCGGGGCGTCGGGAGAGGCCAGAGGAATGGTACAATCTAAGTTTCAGTGAGTGTGTGAGGAGTGGAGATCCGGAGTGCCGATTTGTCCAGTATTCAGTATCTGACTATGTCCAGGACTTTAAAAGGCAATCCCTTTACTTTTGCGGCAACGAAGCCGATTGCTTGTGAGTTAAATGTTCGTGACTTTTAAAACGTAAAAATAATCAATCTGTAGGCCCTTTAATTCCCACCATGCCGTACAAGTAGCCAAGCGTCGAGTGGAAAAGGAATACTCCGTGGTGGGAACCTTGGAGGAAACCAATATAACGCTGACTGTTTTTGAAAAGTACATCCCCAGGTTCTTCAATCATGCTCGTTTCCTATACAAACGTAGGTAGTCCCAGGGGTCTCAACACGAATCCAGAGTTCAAGTACCCCCAGACCATAGAAATATTACATGAATACTTATTTTCCAGTGAATAGCAAGAGTATTCGGAATCGGAATCGCAACAATCGCAAACCTCGCATTGACCCTGATGTTAGGGAGATGGTAAGACGAAACTTTACCAACGAATACGAGTTTTACTACTTCTGCAAGCAGCGTTTGTATAAACAATATCTGGCCCTGCAACTCGAGAATAATCTTAATTGAAAATAGTAGTGAAACATAAGAGTCCCCAAAATAGTATCTTACGCGTTTCTACTGAGAATATTGCAACTGAATAAATGCAA
Source organism: Drosophila ogumai (assembly GCA_018904815.1). Lineage (NCBI taxonomy): Eukaryota > Metazoa > Arthropoda > Insecta > Diptera > Drosophilidae > Drosophila > Drosophila ogumai. The sequence goes on along the minus strand of JAEIIJ010015762.1, from coordinate 5,254 downwards.
ATACCATGAATTTTACACACTTCTCTTTACATTTAATGCAATTGCATTCCCTTACAAAATAGGAATTCTTTAGGATTTAATTTTAGAAAAACCCAATACCCCTTAAAACCCCAAAAATGCGTATCAAACCCCAAGGACTTGAAGGTAACGAATAAATTTAAAACATTGCCATGTTTCACCTTTTGACATGCAATAACTATATTTAAAAACTCTTCCCAGATGTCTTCCCTTAATGTGCGGGATCTAAACAATACCCGCAAGGCACAAATGGACTTGGTCTTCTTCAATCGAGTTCCAAAAGTGGGAAGCCAGACATTTATGGAGCTCCTGCGTCGACTATCAGAGCGCAATAATTTTCAGTTCCATCGAGATGCTGTCCAAAAGGTGGAGACCATTCGACTGGCGGAGGACCAGCAGCAGGAAATGGCGGAGGTGATCAGCGAGCTGCCAGAACCGTCGGTGTTCATCAAGCATGTGTGCTTCACAAACTTTACCAAATTCAACCTGCCAAAACCCATTTACCTGAATGTGGTGCGAGATCCCGTGGAACGAGTGATCAGCTGGTTCTACTATGTGCGAGCGCCTTGGTATTTTGTGGAGCGCAAGGCTGCCTTTCCCGACCTACCGCTGCCCCACCCGGCTTGGCTTAAGAAGGATTTTGAGACGTGTGTCCTCAGTGGCGATCAGGAATGTACTTACACTCAAGGAGTTACAGTGGAGGGCATTGGCGATCATCGGCGACAGAGCTTGTTCTTCTGCGGTCACGATTACGAGTGCACGTGAGTTATAAATACCTACAGTGACGGTAGATAAGACAGTCCTTAATAAACCTTATTTACTTTATCAATTTTAGTCCCTTCAACACTGTGGGTGCCCTGGAACGGGCCAAATTTGCCGTGGAGCAACAATATGCGGTTGTTGGAGTGCTAGAAGATCTGAACACCACACTCTCTGTGCTGGAGAAATATGTACCGCGATTCTTTGAGGGCGTTAGAGATATATATGCAAGTAAGTGGTTGGCGGGGATATTCAACTGAACTCATTAAATATTTGTATCGACAACGTTAGATCTAAAATACTTACTAAAGTTTCGATGAAGCGTCAGTAAATCCTATCTAAGAAATATATAAACATTTAAAAAGCTTTTAGGAGTTTCAGATACATTTATGGCCCGCAATTGCTTCGTATTTCTTATAAAGTCTAGCTTACAATTGCCATAAATTCTTTAATTATACCTTAAAAATATATACAGCCATATATAATATTAAATAGCTTTCAAAATCTCTACCATAATTCGATAGCCTTTTTTTCTGAGTGGCACAAAGCATTAGTTGGTAGAAATGTAATGACTGAGGCCACTTGAAGTAAACAAAGAGTTCGAATTCTCGCCTAAGCGAACATAACAGCTATAAAAATTAACCATTACTATGTATTTGTTTATGTCGTTTTACAGCAAGCGCCGAATATTTGACCAAGATCAACAAGAACAACTTCAAGCCGCCGGTCAGCGAGCATGTGAAGGATATAGTGCGACGCAACTTCACGAATGAGATCGAGTTCTATCAGTTCTGCCGCCAGAGACTGCATAAACAATATCTGGCTGCCCACTTACCGCAGCGGATTATCACAGACTCGGCACATCTTCCCGCCCTGATAGGCAACTGAACTATGTATTCGAACAAATGTAAAGAACAAATATGACAAACAAATTCATACTCGAAACTGTAGTCAGCTAAGTTCCCCCATATGTTGTAGCAAATTGATTGTTTTCTCTTGTGTATATTTCAAAGTGGTTATCAAAAATATGACAAATCCCCCTAATATTTATATTGATTAGTGAGTACTTAATGTTAGAAAGACCTGAATTTGAATTGTGATGTCTTCAAGTGAACTGTTGAAATTTTTGTTTTAGTATTTTAGTCTTAAGATGCTTACGATAATACCGTGTATAAACTAATAAAATAATATTCTAAGAACACTTTTTCTTTGTACTATTTCACTTTTAAGGGACTGGAAAACAACAAGAAATGATAATGATAATATTAACTCAACATAACGCATGAAATCAACGACTTTTAACATAGTTTAAATATAACATAGTGAGTGGTACAATACTATATATAACGCAACCTAGCGAGACTCCATAATGTCAAAAAATATACTTTAATAAAATATAGAAACCAAAATAGCAGCGAAATGATAATGTACATTTTTTTTTGACTGCCTTAACAAGAACTATTATATGAACTTGGTTTTCTCTGGTCGAGACTTATTACTCTAACTTGAAGCACTTGTTGATCATGGTCGGTGTCTCACATCGATTGATAGGGCGCTTCTTGCTGTGAAAGAATCAATCGAATGCCATTAATTAAAGTTGGACGAGTGGAATAATAACAATATACCCACCGCTTGTTGCCAAAGAAAGCAAAAGACGTATCTGATTTCATAGTTTCCCACGGTCCAGGTATTAGTCTCTGCACTCGTATTACATTGGACTCTGAGCACTCACTGGCCGATATCTCTGCCATTCTTTGCGGTTCCTGAATATAAATCGAATCGGGATCCATTTTAATGATGTTTAGAATGTTTTCATCGTGTAGCTGCAGCCAATCTGGGGCTTCCGATCGAAGGTTCAAAAGCTCAGGAGCCAGCCTTCGCACAGCTTTGGAAAAAATTACATCCAAAGCACACGCAAGTGGATGTTGATAAACTGCTACGTGGAGCCGTGATCTTGCCTCGAACAAGCGATATATACGATGATAGTCCTGATAACGATACTCGATGCGTTGCCCATCGGCCGATATGCGCGACTGAAGAAAAACATCGTCAAAGTCCATTTCCTCGGAGCTAAGGACCTTCAGGCGCTTGTTGTCCCGTCTCAGATAGTCCCACTTGTCCACATCCAATCCGCAACGGCGATTGTGAACTATATCAAATATGTAGCTATGTCCCAACATGGGAAATGTCAGGGAGTCGTTGCAGCCGAGAATCAGAGCCTTGATCAATTGAACTCCCCGGCCACTAGCGTCATCTCTCAAAGAGACCAGCTCTGGGCTATGGGCATCATTAAAAATGCGATCCACACAGGCCAGTGCATTTTTCTCGTGCTTTAAAATTTAGGATTAAGATATGAATATATATATATATTTATTTTCTCAGGATTAAAGCACACTCACATCGAATTTGTGGTCACAAACAGATTCCCAGCAATGCGACATGGGGCCGTGGCCGACGTCGTGAAGAAGGGCAGCTATTTCCACCGCCTGGCGGCACCAATCCGGTAGCTTGGGTTCGTAGCGCGAGTTGCGTTGGATGGCTTTAAGGTGATCTTGGGCACTCTTGTAAGTTCTGAAATTTACATACATATAAGTTTGATTCTGATTTATGATAAAGTCGTTTCTATTGCTTACCCCAAGCAGTGATCAAATCGCTTTTGATTAGCCTTTTTGTCAAGCGCCCACGGTACGAGGCCCAATTGATGAACCCTCTTAAGTCGTTGGAACAGTGGATGCTCTACGATTTCCTGTATGAAACAGGGCAGCTCGATTATTCCGTGCACTTCGTCTTCGATGAGCATCTATAAAATGGAAGGCGTAAATTAATTATAAATTTATGTTGACAAATTTAAATAAAGAAAACTAAATTGTATTTCCAATAGAAGGTTCCCATACCGATCTGTTGTGGCTTTCGTTTTATTAAATGTTTGCTTCGTTTTAGATTTTAATTAATGGCCAAATCAATTTTATTCACTGCAATAATTTGGCAAGATATCATAGTTTGATGGTACAACTTTTATGAAAATATCTAAATTAATGGCGTACGCTAAGATGTAATAGCAATTAACAAACATCGAGAACGACACAGTAATTAAAAATGTCTTATCTTCTTTATTTATTTGTTAATTACTGTCACCGCTGGTCGCTGACCGAACTGACCATTGATCACATGAGATGTTGAAAATGATTTTTGGATTTTAAACAGAAGGTTATTGAAACACGGGAATTTGCTTCAATATACAATAACACAAATTTATATTGAAGAATACACATATCTTTAGTTTGGGTACTGTTTATTCGTATTTATACTGACTAAAAGAAAAATATCTGGTTTTAAATGCACACTCTTATATTTAAATTTTTTTAGCACAGAAGTTTTTCAATTTTACTACGAATATGAATACCTTAAAAATCGTGTAATCGAGATTTAAAATATAAATTTAGTAATTGAGCAAAAAATACGAAAATTTAAATTTGGCACCGGCTTAGATGTTTATTTGCAGTACGTTAACACAGTACACGAGGAATATACAAAAATATTTCATTCTTAGTGCGCCATCAACAACGACCAAACTAGAACTGAGCTCTCAAGATGTCTTTTTATATTTTTTCCTAGACGTTCAAGCTTTTCCTTACACTGGAAATTACTAAGAAAAAGTCTATTCCATGTCCCAAGTGACGCACAGTAGCGCCGTTTCTCATTTTGCGTTTAACAAAACTTAACTCTTAAAAAAAATTATTTAAACGGCATTTGACAAGTATTTGGTGATTGTTTTATAATTGTTATATGTACTGCATAATGTACCAAGCCCACAAATTAGCCTTTTCATATGGTAAAAACAAATTTGTAAAACAAAAGTTTATTCTATTTTTGCTTTATTTTTGTTTATTTTATCAAATAAAAAATTTTCTAGACTGAAAAAAATGTTTACTTGTTTCTTAATTTTTTTTATTTTTTTTTTTTTCTCATTTTGACTACTAAAACTAAATATATGTTTTTATTTGGTGAATTTCTAATAAACTAAGCATTTCTGAACTATAATCATTTGATTTGATTTCTTTTCGAGATTACTTGAGATGGAATAAACGGGTCAGATGATGCAGCCAATTTGTTGAATAGGTCCTCATTTGCAGATGCAGCTTTTCGTTTTTTGCCTTTTGCATTTGCAGAGCCGCAGCTGGATACACGTAGTGCGTAGGGAAAGTGTAGTATGCGGCTCTGTCCAGCTTCAGATTTTATAGACTACTTTAACCAGAAAACGGTGAAAATAACATCTGTCAGGTAGCAATTTACCTATAGCAAAAACCATGACCCTAGATAGTTTTTGTTATATATATTATCAAAATAGCCATGATCTTTCAGAAGATTAAGAAACTGATTCAGACTGATTTCAAGTGGTATTATCCAGTAGCACATAACCAAATCGAAAATAAAATTATACCTGTCCTTTAAAAAATTGTAAACTAAAATATTATTT
>JAEIIJ010015722.1:0-15925 GCA_018904815.1 Drosophila ogumai | reverse complement strand
ATTAATAATATAAATATCAAAACCAATCTGCAAGGGTATACAAAACTTCAGTGTGCCGAAGTTAGCTTCCCTTCTTTTTTTTTTAATATTTTCAAAATATTCCAGTTCATGGATGTCCACATTCATCTAGATTCGTTCATCACAATGGCATTTAAATTTCTTGAATCGGGCCACCCAATTCGCCAGAATCTTGTTGACCATGACAGTACCTTTTTCTTCAGTGTAGTACTTTGGCTCACAATATTACTTTACTTAATAACTGTTAAAAAATTCTGGAAATTAAAAAAAAACGGCCGTTACATGGGTCAACCCCCTTAAACAAAAAAAAATTTGCTCAAAAAAATATAATTACATGTATATCTTCCCTTAATAGTTTCCTTAGCTGTGTAGTTGTTTCCTAATTGATAATATCCCAAACAAAAGCGACAGCGCTGCGGATAAACCACGTTGCACCAACGTTTTTCGTTTCGTGTACATTTGTAAAAGGCATCGTTGTTTTTATTTTACAAAATATCCGTTAATACAGTTACGGGTTAGTACAAAAGATAAACTCCAATATGGGCTTTAAGTCTATAATGTTATGTTCGCTCTTAAATCAATGCCATAGAAAATACTTCTCGTTTCCACCATTATGCTTGATGCTGAAAATGTCATTGGGTTCCGGATCCAGATTAGCCTAATTTTAGTTACAGTTAATTTTTAGTTACAGAAGAATCTCCGAAATGATGATGACATATGACATACGTGTTTGGATTAGAGGCTCTGCTCGAATTCATTCGATAGACACTTGGAAGTTTGGGCGTGCCCAGATATAGTTTTGCTAATATTGTCGCTTGATTTGTTGATTTGGTTACTTGCTTCGTTAAGTGGCAGTTCAATTGAGCTTAATTATCTATTGCTTATCAGCAACGTTGCTTGAAATTGGTTTGTGCGTCTGCGGCTGCATCATTAATTCGAACTCATTGAGCCCTCGTGATCCTTGGTCGCATCCACCAAAGAGGATTCCGGCACCCTGGCGTTCATGGGGCACACATACTCTGTCCAGTCAATGTCGCTTTGGCTCTTCGAGCTCTTGCGACGCTTCAACGAGAACTGTGATCGCTTAACCGGCTTTAGCTTGGCGGTAATGCTCAGCGGTTGATACCCGGGCGCTGATTCGGCATCCCGTTTACTAAGAATGACCGGACGACCCACCAGCTCCTTGAAATGCATGGCCAAGTGGCGGCGCAGCAGTGACTTGCTCGGCGGTATCGACAGCAGGTCGGCCAGCAGGTCCGCATTGAAACGTGCTTCGTAGAGCATTAGAGCCCCATGGACGCCGGCACCGCGCAGATTTGGCGTGTACTCGGACAGGTCTATGGTCTGAAGCCAACCCATGATGCGGTGCGCTGTCCACAGCTCCACGTTGTCCCTGTCGGGACTGCCCGCAGCCTCATCCTCGCTAGCCGCTTTGAGGGACCGTCGAATCAGACCCTCGGGGTTCCAGGACATGCGACGCATGCACAATATGCCCGCTCGCAGCGAGGCTATGTGCAGGCAAGAGCTCACATGCAATTGGGACAGATCCTCGAGCGTAAGGCGGTGCAGCATTCGTCCGTCAACCTTGGCCTGCATAAAGTAGTCCTTGTACTGCGGCAGTCCAATGTCGTCGAGCCATCGCAGCACCCATGCCACATCCAAGCTAGCTGACTTCAAGGTTAGCTCATCGAATTCCTTTCCCGTGACGTCGTCGATGGCCAGCATGATCTTCTTGCGGTGAAGGGGCAGCTTCAAATTGAGCTCACGTTCAATGTCCACAGGCGAGGCGGTGAAAAACGACACCGATGGGTTGGCCCTTAGCCATTTACTAAGGGATAAAGCGGGTAAAAATAGCCAATCATGCATTCTTATTTGACCGACTCACCGGCAATTGTCCTCGTAGCAGCCCAGTCCCATGTGTCCAAGCCAGGTGCACACCTCCTGTGGTCCCCAAGTGGTCCAGTGCTTTTCATTCTCACCGAACAGAGGCGTCTGAGCACTCCATTCGATGCGCCCGCCTGCGGTGGCTCTGGAGCCTCCGCGTCGGAACTCGGGTTCTGCCTGCTCCAAGGCTGTGAGCTCGCAGTTGCTACTGTTGCTGCGCCGCAGCTTGCCGAGAATGTTCCGCAAGCCACGGGCAGAACGTTCCCGCAGCTTCGGCGAAGGAGTGAACTGCGACATGAAACTGGATGTCATAGTCTCGTCGGCGTGGTGAGCATTGTCTTCGATCAGAATCTGCTCGTTTGAAGCGAAGGCCACGTTCCGCTGTTTTCCGCTGCTATTCGCGTTTACATCCAAGATGCGACTGTTGTTGTTGTTGTTTCCCAGCTTGCCGTGCGATCGGGGCAGGCTGTGGAACTGCGGCTTGATCTGATGGCGCAGCGCAGAGGGTGGCGTCTTCGGGGACCCCATGAAGGCCTTCTGGTTTATATTGCTCAAACTGCCATGGGGCATGTGGCCACCTAATGCAGCCCCATCGCTGGCCTGCTCCAATGCCGTGCGATGTAGTTTCAGTTCACTTAAGGCACTCATCAGTTCGAGCTTCTGCGTTTCGAGAGCGGACCTGGAAATCATTTGGCGCTGCAATAGCTCTTCCTTGCTGCACAACTGCTGAGTCTTCTCCGTGATCAGCCCCTCCAGCTCGATGATCTTGTCCGCCTGCTCCGAAACTCGCTCTGCCAGCATTTGGTACTGCAGGGCCAGCCCCTCCTTGTCGCGCTGCAACCGCCGCATTCTCTCGTCGGAGTCCTGACGAGGAATGTGCGTTTCCAACCAGTCGCTTATAATGGCCGCAGTGACAGGATCAGGGGCCGGAGCAGCCAGTCCTACCTACAGCAGAAATACATTCATATGCATGTGAGCGAGCTCGGCCGTGTATACAGGCTTTATCTCCACCGTGACTCACCTGTTGCAGGGCGAGAGCCAAAGTCTTGGCCGTCGATAAGACATTGGTGGCCGAAATCAAGTTCCGCTCGCTCAGCGTGAGAGGAGCCCCGGCAGCTGCCGTCGCAGCGGAACCAGCCTGGGTCGCTGTGCTCGATATAAGGCCATCCATTTGCTGAAGCGCCGCCTCCAGCATTTTGCTGCCCTCGGTCACCGCCGCCATTTAGTCGGACTTAAGCTTCGCTAATCCGGGGTAATCGATGTGCGGTCTTATTTCGCGGCCTGTGCAGCGTTACATAAGCAGTTCAGGAAAGGCACGTCATTTCGCATAATTATATGAAATTGCATTCATAGTTAATATATTAATTTTAGCACAAATTAGGGAAAAAAAACACAATCACAAAAATAGAAGAGCTATGTATTTAGTGTGCCCGTATCTTTTAATGTCCAGATCGCGCTGTATATTTCTGGTATTTTTTACTCTTCTCTCAGTGCTGACAAAATTTCAAGGGATAAAATAGCTAAAAATGGGTTTTAAAACAATTTTATATACTAAAATAATCATATGCTAAAAAAAATCCACAAAAAATAATATTATTTTAGTAATTCAAAACACAGTTCGATGACTTTTGAGGTCTGAAATAAATAGAAAAGCTTTTGAACTAGTGGAAAAAAGTATGTCAGTGTTAACCTAATGACTTTTAAATAGCTATTAGCATTTCAGCAAATAGCCTAACCTAGCATTAAAATACTTAAAGTAACACCATTGTTTCTTCATGTTGACAAATGGCAGAGTGAAACCGCCGCAATAACCGCCGATGTTTTAAGTCATTCAAATGGAAAAATGTACAACGTATTTGAGGACAGGCTTAATATTTTAAAAAAGCTAAAATAACGTTATTTTGGCTTGTGAAAATGCTATTATTCCCCCTAGTTTCTAATATCCCGCATTGTGCTTTAGAAAACCGCCAGATCTGGCGTGCAAACGGCTAAATTGGCAACGCTGCCGCTGACCAATATTCAGCGACTAAAAAATATTGGGAATAACCAGGAATACAAGTTGCCAAAATGAACCGCTTTGAGTATGTGGAGGCCCGTCTCAGTTCCAACGAATCGTTCGTCAGCCGCGACAACAAGGTGAAAATATACGATGGGGACAACAAGGTGAGTGTCGAAAGCTTTCCTTCCTACAATCCTATTCAAACATTGGTTTTAACTTTCAGACGGAGTTTGAAGAAGGCGAGGTTGTGCTCACCACGCACAGACTGTTTTGGGGACGTCCTGGCGAGATAGCCCGCGCCGCCGTGACCCTTTGCCTGCCCCTCAGCTATGTGATATCGCTCAGCGAAGAAACGACGGCCTCCAACTTCTTTGGCAGAAAGACCCGCATAATAATGCACCTGCGACCGCCATCGCCCGCAAAAGGGCCTGGCCCGCTAGACACCAGCCGTGCTACCCACATCAAGCTGTCTGGAAAGAACGGCTTGAGCGTTGAGTTTCACAGTGCTCTTAGGGAAACCCTCAATGCGCGCGTCTGGGAGATCTCCCTGACCAGCGAAACCATCGTGAGCAAAGTGGCCAGCAGCCCGAGCTCCGACACTGGCAACGACCGGCTAGCTCGCATTCAGAAGAGAACAGGAATCGGAGGCATTGAGCGTCATCTGGAGGCGAAGGCCAAGGCCACGGATGAGAACATAGCGCTGGCCTTTCAGGATCTCAGTGTACTAATGGCCATGGCCAAGGACATGGTTGGCATCTCGAAGGCAATCAGCGGCAAGATTCGCGAGCAGAAAGGCGAGATATCTGATGATGAGACGGTGCGCTTTAAGTCCTACCTCATGAGCCTGGGAATCGACGATCCTGTTACCCGCGACAACTTCACCAGCAATACCGAATACTTCTCCAGCCTGGCGCAGCAGATTTGCGAGGTGCTTCTGGACCCGCTTGAGGTGAGAGTTGGAATTAAAAAGAATGGCATCCCCACTTATAGTAGTTGCTTAGGAGCAAGGAGGCATGATGTCTTTGGCTGACGTTTACTGCCGCATAAACCGGGCTCGCGGACTGGAGTTACTGTCGCCTGAAGACTTGCTGCACGCCTGCGAGCAGCTGAGTGGACCAATACGCCTTCGCAGTTTTCCAAGTGGTGCTAGAGTCCTGCAACTGGAGTCGCACGATGACAGCCTAATTGCTGTCGACACTTTGGAGAAGGTTCAAGCGGCCGAGAGTCTGGCAGTGGAGGAACTCGCCAAGCAGCTGGGAATCTCCCTTCTACTGGCCAAGGAGAGGCTGTTGGTGGCAGAACGTCTGGGCAGCGTGTGCCGGGACGAGTCCATAGAGGGTCTCCGTTTCTATCCCAACCTTCTGTTAAACCGCGACTAGCTAATTGACCTGTGCTAACTAAAATAAGCTTGATAAATAAAGGACTTGAATCAAACCTAGCAGCGGTTGCCTTACCAAAAGCACAGGCCGACAAAAATTGAAAAAAAAAAACGCGGAACTAAGACCCGGAGTATACTCTTCCGATAGTTTTTGATGGGCTGAACTCAAATCTGGTCTTCGAATTTTTTCTATGCGCCAACTTTTTGAAATATTCTATCTTAAAAGTACAAAAAAAAACTGGTACGCTAACGTAAAATACTGTCCTTTTTTTTAATAAAACAAATTTTTATTTTTAATTTAGTTAAATTTATTTTTTTTTTTTAATTTGAAAAAATATTTATTGATCTTCGAGATACCATTCCTTTAAATTTATATTTTTATTTTTCTATGCATTGTCCAATTCTTTAGAAAAAGTAAAACGTTCAGTAAAACATCACCTCAAAAGTAAGCAAAAACCGTCTTCTGTTCTTTTAAGGGGGTTGATGTGACGGCCGTTTTTGTAAAATTTCCGAGATATAGGGAGCAGAAGTACTACACGGAAAAAATGGTGCTGTCATGGTAAACACGATTCTGGAATATTTTGAAAATATTGAAAAATATAAATTTGGCGCCACTTAGAATTTTTTTTTAAACGCATTTTTTTTTTTGTCAAAAGATTCTAGTCTATTCCATGTCCGCATGTTTTGTGAACATAAACTGCAAGTTTCAGGACAATCAGTTAAGTCGTTTTTGAGATATCGTGTTGACCAGTTGGAAAAACGTGGTTCCGAGAAAAACGCAAAAGAAATTATCTTTGCGGGAGTGCTGTAACTTTGTAACGACATCGAATATCAAAAAATCCTTTTAAGCAGTTAAGGAAGCAATTGATGCAAAAAACAAACAACTTTTCAATTTTTTTAAACCGTCACATGGGTCAACCCCCTTAGGTTCAAAAACTATCGAAAAAGTATATTCCGGTTCCTGTTTCTGCGCCAAGCAGAATCTAATAAGAAGATGCGTAAAGCCGTACGCAGCGGAGTTAGCCCGTAAGACACATTTTTAGCCCAAGTTTTTATAGTATAGATTTCACACTTTATTGATTAACGGAGATTTAGCTGACTTTGTCGGCCCTTCATTTGTTTAGTCGTTATTTGTTTTATTTCTGCTTCGTTTCGCCTCCAGAGTTCTCATCGATATCAGTTTAATGAAAAGTTTCTACAGTCAGGTATTTTGATAAGCAGTTAAGTTATTTATGGAAATTACACATTTATATTAATAGTGGCATTCGTGTTTACATGTACATATAAGTAGCTTATGCTGCTGCTCGGACTGCTCCGCACTGCAGTAATAAATCTTTGAATTGCGTTTCAATAACCATTTGATCAGACCACACGTATCTCGTTATCAAGTATGTATTCAACTTCCGTACTCAGGTTTTCGGCCAGCTCCTTGCTCGCTCTGCTTGAGCGAACTTTAGATCCCATTCCGACTTTAGATCGTTCGCTATGCTGCTTACTGTACGGTCTGCAATGCTTTCTTTTTATTCTTCTTAAATCACATTTATTATTTAATATTAACATTGAGTAAATTATGCTTGAGTGTGTCGGGTACTGCGGGGATATCGGGTTGTTGGTGAGGTTAGTTTGCGTTCGTTTCGGGTTTTACAGCAGAACTATCGAGTCGAACAGTGCCAAACGAGTCCGGCAAAGTTGCATAACATAAATAAAATCGTTGCTTAACTAAATATTTAACTTTATCCTACAAAACTGGCGTAGTCGAAAAACAAATTTTTTAGTCAAACAAAGCGTCACGTCACTCTCCTGTCTTCCGTCTCCGGTCTCTAGTTTAGTTGTACATTGCGCTATTTAAGAATACGTTGTTTAAATAAGTGTTGACTTTTGCATAATTGGTTTTGCTTTCGGCTTTTAATGTTTCTGCAATTGGAAGTACTAAATTGGTTGAGGCTATGAATTGTACATTACAAGCTAAAAGGTGTGTTCTCCTCCTCTGATTAAATAATTAGCAATAATAGTTTTAATTTATAATTACAATATGCGTAAGATTAGTTACTAAAATGAACCCCTAACCCGGTTCACTTGCTCTTTTTAAATCGTAATCGTAATAATAAGAATTTCTTTACAATTAATTTACGTGTTTTGTTTCCTTTCTTCTCCTCGATTATTGCTTTGTTGGTTTCGCCGCCCGACTTCCCGACAGCTTTGAATTAGCACTGCTGCTGGCCGCTCTTGGGACCTAACGAAAAGGAATTGGGAGCCAGATTGGCAGCAGGACATAATGAAACATATATATCTGTACATATATGTGGTATATACAACTAGATAAATATGTATGGTAGGGGCTCCACTACACCTAATTCGTTTCTTCCGAGGGGACACGGTTAACAAAAGCAATGCGAACTACTTTTCAGCTCCTGCAGTTTACACTTACGATTACACATCAAAACATATATATATATAGCTATGTATAGGGGTATACAATGTATGTACGATAGTATTGATAGGAGGTAACCATAAAAGACCCCAAAATAACAAGATGGTCAAAGCAGTACGCTGGTTCGCTCTTTCCACGATCCCCTAAAGTTTTGTTCAGAAGCCAGAGAGCGAAAATGCTCCAGAGCCTGACCCACTCGTATTTGCACCAGCGGCTGCATGCGGGAGTTCTAGATCTCTGCGCCCACATGCGCACTTGCCTGGCTGTGGCCACTCAAATGCATGGCCGCTATGCATCTTGTTACTATAAGGTCTTTGCATAAACTATAATATCAAGCAATGCACAACGCGTAGCACACTCAGTCCCGTTTCGCATATAGCAAATGGCACACCTACTTCGTCGCATCAGTGGTGGAGCGCCGGCGATTGACTGCAGCCTGCTGCTGCTGTTGCTGCTGCTGCTGCTTAGCTGCCGCCAGTGCCGTCAGGGTCCGCTGGCTGATGGCACCCGAAGCGGTTGCGGTCCGTCCCGCGATTTGTATGTGCTGCATCTGCTGCTGCTGCGACACTTGCATCTGCACTTGGCTAGGGCTGTGCAGAGTCTGCGACGATACCGTGGCGGTGCTCTGCTGGTTGAGTATTCGGTGTTGCTGTGGCAACTGCTGCTGCTGCTGCTGCATGGGCGCTTTCACTGTTTTCAGTTGCAGCTTCTGAGTAGACATCACAATGGAAGCGGCGCCCAAGTTGGCGCTGCTGGTTACCACATTGGCAGCTGCTGACAAGAGAGAGTGCGGGGTAAGCTTGTCAGGGTCAAGCGGAGGGCGAGTTCTACAAACCATTCACGGGAGCGGTGGCTATCTTGAGCGTGGAGCCGCCTATCTGCCGCTGGGCGGTGATTAGCTGTCTGTTCGGCGCCAATTGCTTGGTGCCCACCACCTGGACGTTGCGGGTACGCGGCGGTATGGTGCCCACCAGCTGGATGGCTGCCGTCGTGCTGCTGCCTCCCGACTGGGCCTGCCCTACACCACCACCAACACCTGAGGTACGTATTGTTTGGGGATTTAGTTTTTGGACACCCGCACCGACTATTTGAGCTGTAAGCAAAGAGAGCAGAACGTGGGTGTGCGGGGAGATTTTTTGGCTGTTTGGTTGTTTGGTTGTTTCTGGTTGCAATGAGACATGTCGAGCGAGGGTCAGTGGTCGGAAGACGGACGGCGGACGACAGGACAGTGGGAGGGTCGTGGTTATATGAAGATAATGACTCTCCAATTTCAAACTGATGGCATGGCAGTTCGGGTTAACACACACAAGACACATTGAACGGTTCGGTTTAGTGGCATGAGGGGATCGGATCAAATCGAGTGGTTATCGGGTTTGTGTTGTGTGATGTTGTGGTTTGTGGGAAACGAGAAACGAAACGAAAACAGAAACAAAAGAGAACCAAATTAAGCATGTTCAATCAAAAGAAACACAAATCACTGTATACATAGTAATATGGTGCAAGTATAAATAAAGATCTCAACGAGAAACCGGCTCCCGAGTCACACACGTCTTCGGCTTGGCCGAGACACCTGCACTAAATGGTTCACCTCACCCCTGAGTTTGTACTCACCAATGGGAAGGGTCAGCATGGCGGTGGCTGCGCCTGCTCCTCCACCGCCGCCGCCGCCGCCACCACCGTTGCCACTTGCCCCACTGCCGGCTGCACCAGCGCCATTGTTGGTGATGACCACCGTCTGGGTACCAGCCACTGTCGAGGGCAGGCTGACGATGGTGCCAGTGGGTGGTGCGTGTTGCTGCTGCTGCTGGTGCGTCGCCGTTTGGGTTTGGAGCGTTATGGTGTGGGGCAACTGCTGCTGGTGGCTGGAGACCGGGACCGATACAAGGACGCTGCGCTGGTGGCCCTGCGTGGTGCCCGTGCCCGTGGTGACGCTTCCCGCCTGCTGCTGCTGCTGCGGCGGCTGCTGCTGGAGGCTGTTCCCCGAGAACTGCAGGGAAATGGGTTGCGTGAATCCCGGTATCTGCACTTGCACATTTTGCAGGCCCGCAAAGTTGGCCATGGCCCCCTGCAGCTGCGAGAGATTGATGCCCTGCAGGTTCAGAGTGGCGGTGGTTTGCTGTTGCTGTTGCTGCTGGGGCGAGGCAGAGGGCTGCGGATGCGGACTAGACATGGGCGAGTGTATGGAGGAGGTGGCGGGGGAGTGGACGATGGTTTTGGTAATGAACTGCTGCGCAGCCGATGGCTGCTGCGGCGACATGTGTGGCATAGACACTGCGGACACGTTGGAGGTCACATTGCTGAGACGCTCCAGCAGCGCCTGATTCTGGTGCGTCTGCGACGACTGCGAGTGATCCGAGCCCGATGGCGAGGGCGTGGCAGCGTTGGTCAGCAGGGCGGACAGGGTTCCACCGCCGCCACTTCCACCACTTGAGGTGGATGCCAAGTTGTTGGGCACCGCGAATCCGCTGGCATTTGAGGCATTCGAGTCGCTGCCCGGCGACGGTGCGGCCATTCCCACCACAATAGCGTTGGGCGGCACCGTGGTGCTGTCCCTCCTCAGCGAGCTCAGTATGCGCTGCTGCACTGGCCCAGTGGGACTCTGAATCCAGGCCGCCGTCGTGGCGGCATTATTGCCCGAAGAGATCACCGTGTAGCTGGTGGTTGGATTCGTCATTACCGCCGGCGGCGAGGCCAGCTGCGAGGCCAACGCCGACATGGACACGCGGACGGTCTGCCCGCCATCGGCCGCCTGTTGGTGGTGCTGTTGCGCCGCTTGGTTCAGATTGACGGCTATCAAGTTGCCGGCAGAGTTTGTCCGAAACGTAGTCGTCCCCCCACCGATTTTCCTGTTGGCGTTCAGCAGGTTCTGCAGCACCTCGCTCGACTGCTGCTTGCGCTGGGCACTCACCAGCGTGGGCGTGCCTCGGGTGGCTTGTACGTACGTAGCTGTGGCTGCATCGGCGGTGGCGGTGGCGGGAGTGGACTGCTGATGCTGCACCAGCGTCAGCGTCTGCTGCGGCTGCTGTTGCTGCTGCTGCTGCCCGGTGGTGGAGGAGGTGAAAGTGCCGCTGGCCACCGGAGTACTGGTCATGGCGGCCGGCGCACTGTTCAGCAGGTTCAGAATCGATGCGTTGCTGGAGTTTTTCAGTGTGGCAGTGCTGCTTCCATTGTTGCCGCCCGAGGCTCCTGCATTGTTGCTTATGGCCGCTGAAATATAGGCATGTTTGTGAAGACCACCTCGCGCAGGGCGAAAGCGACATAGACTTACATTGCTGTTGCTGCTGCTGCTGTTGCTGGTACTGGTTGGCAGAGTTCATAATGCTGTTGACTATGGCATTTATAGCTGGATTCGGATGTATGGCCGTGTTATTGTTCATGTTACTATTATTATTATTGTTGTTGTTAATATTATTGTTATTATTATTAGTAGTTGTTGTATTATTGTTGGTGTTGCTGGTGGCAGTTGTCTGTTGCTGATGTTGCTTCGGCATGATCTGCTGCTGCGGCTGCTGAACTTTCAGCTGCGATTGCTGCAAAAGAGGATAACATAATCAGTGTACAAGTCTTGCATTTCAATGTCGTGGTCCTACCAGAATTGGCCCACTGGAGTTGAGCTGGGCACGCAGTGCGGAATTAGCCCCCACCACCGGTGTAGCCTTCTCCTGCTGCTGGATGGTGGCCGGCTGGATGGTGATGCCGGAGTGCTGCAGGGCCTGCGCCATCTGCTGCTGGGGCTGCTGTTGTACTAGGACCAGGGAACCGTTGCTCAGACTCACTTGATGCGTGGTGGTGGAGGAGTTGCTGAGGCCGGTGGCCAGCTGCTGGAGCTGGATATGCTGCTGCTGCTGCTGCGGGGCAGTTTGTGTTGCTGCTTGCTGCTGGCCTGCCTCAATGGTGTACGTTTGCTGCTGCTGGGCTGGCTGCTGGCGGAAATTTTGCTGCACGCTTATGACATTGCCTCCGGCAAGGTTCAAAGTCTTTTGCATGATTTGCTGACGCGGAAGTGCCACATGGTGCACTGTGGCGGGCAACTGTTGCTGTGACTGTGTCTGCTGTTGTTGTTGCTGTTGCGGAGGATTACTCACAACGGCCACGTGCTGCTGCTGCTGTTGCTGGTGCTGCAACTGAGCTTGTCTCTGCTGCTGTTGCTGTTGCTGCTGCTGCTGCAAAATAATCCGCTGCTCGTTCGTCAGCCCCGTGTGGGTCACAATTGGCACATGTCCGGGCACTAAATGCGTGATCTTGACCGCCTTGCGCCCCTCCTCAGTGAAGATCTCGCGGAACTGTTGAATGTACCGATTGGCATGGACTCGCGTTCCCAAGGCGAAGCGGCACGACTCGCCATTGCGTTCGCCCTCCTTGTAGTCCCGGTCCACGTAGAGCTCGCCCAGGTACTCGGCATCTGAGGGGCGCTGGAAGATGGACAGCTTGATGTGGTACAGCGCCCGTCGGCCCTCGGTCGCCTCGCGCTCCGTCTCGAGCACATACTCCTCGACGAGCTGCGGCTGGAAGTTGTGCCGACAGTTGGGCTGGCAGCCGTCCTTGCATGCCTCGCTGAACTCGTTCAGGGGCTCGAAGGTCTTGGCGTACTTCTCCACGCTGATCACGTGCTCGGGCACCTTGAGGTTGGCGGGGTAGTCCAGGCAGGGCGGTCGAATGGGCCGGATGACCTCGTGGGGTCGCCGCGGCACCTTCGAGGTGAACGAGGAGAGCATGGCTCCAACCAGCGGATTGTTGGTGGGCGCAGTTGCCGGTGTGGCGGTGCCTGCGCCGCCGCTGCTCCCCGCACGCGGTCGCTGGCGGAGGCGGGCCAGGTAGTCGCACAACTCCAGGCCATGGTGGTGTGTGAACTGGTCGAGCTTGCGCTTCCGATTGATGGCTGTCTGGGTAAACTTTTTCATTTGACGGCGCAGCTCGTGGGAGTTGAAGAGCTGCCGCTGGTGCTGGGCGTTGATGGCCTGCCTTCCTATGCTCGGATCCGGCTCCAGGCACAGCGGCTCCGCAGTCGCCAGCACTAGCTGGCTCTCCAAGGCTAGCTTGTCCTCCGCCGGCAACTGGCTGCCCATTTGCTGCACTTCCGCGAAGAGGGTGGCGTTCGTGGGCCTGAGCAGGATGTGCTTCATATCACAGATATTCGTTGAGGTGGCAAATGTCTGGCGGAAGTCTCGGATTTGCGCGATCACGCAGCCCGCGTAGAACACGCTTGGCTTCACGTACACGCGTGTCCCCTCGCCACCGTCCGACAGACTGACAGTCTCCGCGCTGAGCAGATCCATGAGAAACTCGGGCAGCATCTCGCGGTCTATGCACTGCAGCAATAGGTCGTTCTCGTAGGGCCAGCGCAGTACCTCCACCAAACCGTAGTCATGCTTGGCCTGGGCGGTTTCCGCCTTGGCCTGGTTCTCGTCGGCACTCGTCGCCTTGCTGCGTCCGCTTCGCTGTCCTCCCTCACCGATGCCCTCCTCCTTCGCGCCGGCGGCAGACCATTCGTTTGTTTGCGGGTTCAGCGTGAGGTGCTCATCGTAGTGCAGGGCCAGGGAATACCCCTTGTTACCCGGATAGAGGTTGACAACGATTGTGTTGAGTCTCTCCCGCTCCACCAGCCGCTCCAGGGTGAAGGAGCGCGTACGCTGTTTCAGCTGTAATTGGGCAAGGAAAGAGTGGATAGTACCGTGGGAGCAAACACTCGCAATGGTAATGCAACTCACCCCGGTCTCGGCGAAGTTGTTCAGGTCATTGCTGAGCAGCTGCAGATACAGATCCCTTATTTTCTCGTGCAGATTAAAGAACTTGCTGCTGCTGCTGCTTGGCTGAGCGACGGACGATGAGGGAGGCTTTGAGGAGGAACCACTACTGATGTGGCTATTGGAGGACACAGTGCCGGAACGCGCTGTTTGTACCGACAACACGTTGGCGACGGAGGACAGAGCTGAGCTGCGACTAGAAGAGCTGCATTCCTTGCTACTGCTGTTGGACTTTTGGCGCTTGTTCGGCGACGACGTGGGCGAGGCCAGGACGTGGTGGTTATGCGACTGGTGGAGATGATGGTGCGAGTGGTGGCCGCCACCACCGGATGATGAGTTTGCAGAGGAGGGTCGCTTCTCCGACTTCTTACTATATGTTGCTGCTGCTGTGGCAGGTGTCGCCCCAGTCGTGCTCAGGCTCAAGCTCAAGCTCAGGCTAGAGTTGACTCCAGGCGGCGTGGACAGGAGCAAGTCGGGAACCACTGGTGAGGGTGACGTGATCGAGTTGAAATTCGACAGCGTCGTGGTGGATGACGAGCACGACGAAGGCGACGGAGCGATCGCTGTGGGCAGTCCGGTGGGCGTGGCCGAGGTGGGCTCCGTGAGTATGCCCAGGGAGCCCCCTGCCCCCACCCCCTCGGTGGGGGAGTCGTCGTCATCGAAGATGCAGATGGGCGGTTGGGCAGGAATCTGTGGTATGGCCTGTAGCAGGCTGGCCTCCAGGTACGACTTGCTGGTCGTCGCAAAGGTGACGGGAGACTGCTGCTGCTGCTGCTGAAGCCCGGAGTGTAGATGATGGTACGACTGCGTCTGCTGCACCTGCAGCTGATGGTTGGGGGAAGAAGCTGTCTGGAACTGGACGAACTGCTGCTGGTGGACACTCGAGCCGTGAGCTTGGACCACAGTGTGCGCTATTCCAGAGGCATGGTCAGCGTTGTTGGAGCCCTTTAGCTTCTTAAGCGTGTCATTTATAATAAACTATTGGGATCAAGAGATTGGGAGAATTAGTCGGAGAACTAGTATCGCTCCAGGGGGAGTCAGGCTCTTACGTCGGCTTCTTGGCATGAGGAGTCCAGGCTTTGCATCGTGCCAGCGGATTGCGAGGAGGGTCCCAACTGAGGCAGCACCAATTACCGACGACATCCAAGCCAACGCTGGGGACTGAGTTTAATCGCAGGCCTGGCCAGGATTGGCGTTGTTCGCATTGCGCTCGCAGGTGTCTGTCCCTGTGAATTACAACTGCAGAACAGAAGCAGAGCAGAGCCCGTTGTTGTCTCTTACTTTCGCTGTTTCGCTGGATGCCCGTACAAGCACTCGAACTCGCAACTCTCACCTGGCTGTGGACCATTCCAGGGAGCGTCGCCCCGGCTGCAGTGTATTCGGTGAGCTCGATGCGACCGCCGATGGATTCTGATATTTCTTCACTCTTTTTCTGCTGCTGCTGCTGCTTTGCGTGACATTTTCTCTCTGCGCCCCTCTGCCGTCGACGACCCTCTTTCTGGCGATGCTGCTCGGCGAAACGGAAAGGTCGCTCGCTCTGGTGCGGTGGGGAGGCGAACGCTGGGCTGGTTCTCTAATAACACGCCGTAAACTGTTCGCTTTTAATTGTTTAAAAACTTTGTTTTAGGGTTTTTTGCAATGTAAATGTACAGTGTTACCAGATGTACAGTGTTACCAGATTCTCCCTAAAAAAATCTCAAAATTTCCGCTTTCGCGTCAAATATCAGTGTGGCCAGGTGAAAAGTTGGCTTAGCCGTTCGTACACGGCAGTCTGGCAGCACTAGTGCGTTGTACCAGAGCGTTCGGCAATAAGCGAATGCCAACTATCGTTATCGTTTTGCGGCGATTGGTAAGTCTGGTAATCGATATACATGTAGTAAAAAAAAATGAGTGTGGGTACACTGGAAAATGCAATTTTTTTCAAAAACAATTATAAGG
This sequence comes from Drosophila ogumai, assembly GCA_018904815.1. Classification (NCBI taxonomy): domain Eukaryota; kingdom Metazoa; phylum Arthropoda; class Insecta; order Diptera; family Drosophilidae; genus Drosophila; species Drosophila ogumai. The sequence continues at coordinate 533 of JAEIIJ010015722.1, read as the reverse complement.
ATTGTTTTCTGCGAAACGTAATGAACGATTTTAATGCAATCAATTTGAATTTATTAAGCATAAATTAATTTTCCTAATGCACTTGGATTGACTTAAAAAGATTAAGTAGTTTTGAGAAATTTTAATTTTAATCGCTGTCGGACGCGTCATTTTTTCCAACGACTTTTTTTTGTTTTTTTTTTACTTTTTGGGTAAATTAATCAAAAATATAAGCATGAATGATATTATAGAGCAAAAGTCAAAATAATAGATTACCTCTATTATGATGTTTTTCTTTTTTTTTTCCCAAAATAATGATAATGATTTTATTTTAAGAATATTAATCATTTACGGCATTTCTTGGTTTTTGTTTTGAAATATTTGATCCGAAACTCACAGTTTTGATTTTCCTCTGCTCTTTTCGTTCTTATTTATTAAATATTCGTTTTTTGCTTACATTTTTGTCTTAAGATTTTTGTATCAACAATACAATAAAAAAGAAAGGAAGCTCACTTCGGCAAGCCGAAGTTTGTATACCCTTGCAGATTGCAATT
>JAEIIJ010015660.1:0-16713 GCA_018904815.1 Drosophila ogumai | reverse complement strand
AAAAGGAATGACTCTAAAATTACTATAAATGGAATATAAAAATGTCAAATTTTGAGAAAATTCCTGTCGTTAAATTCATAATTTATAAATCAAATAACTTAAAAACAGAGAGACAAGGGTGTAAAAAGAGAAGAAAAGGAGGCATCCTTAACTTTTTCTTATCTTTACAAATTGTATTGCACTACCGAGAGACATCATTCAACCATGTTTTCCTGATTGTCTGTTGTATAGAAAACTTCTCCCTTTATTCATTTAAGCGAAGTCTTCGTTTATGCATTTATAATTTCATTTCCTTTTTCAGGTAATTTGGTGAAGAAGTCCCGAATAAAACCACCATATCATCTGTTATACAAATGATCATTATCTTTTTAAAAACAATAACAACACAATATGGAAGCAATTTAAAATCAAGTTCGCTCTTAATATTCTATATGTTTTCCCAATATACGTATACAAAATTCAAAATTATGCTAAAATACTTTTTTAACTATTTAAATGTTTGTATCATACTATTATTATTAAGATACAATATTTGTATTTTATTTATGCATGTAGGTATATATACATATACTACTGTTCAGATTTAAAAAATTCTTTCATTATTGTAAAACTAGATTTTAACCCTGGAATCACATTCTGAAAATTCAGATCGTCTTCCAAATCAGAGAGCGAATGCAAATTATTATATTTGAACTTTAAATCAAAAAGTTAAATCAAAAAATCTAGCTTAAGCTTTGTTCCTTCACATTTTTAAACCCAGTTTATTTATTAACTAAGAGTTGAAAAAGCAAGCAATGTTGAAAACTTGAGATATTTGAGTCTTGAGTCTTCACTACAAAATTTAAATTTTAGATAACTAAAAGTTTTTCAACAACAAAGTAAATGAGTTACCTCTTTAAGGTTCTCAGTCCAATTCATATTGCAAATCCTTGAAGAAATACTTTCTCCGAAATCATAACATTGCCCTTAAAAGTGTTACATTTCCAGCAAGACCTCCCAAAAGGCCACTGATTTACATATAATTTATATAATTTCTCATAGATAAACCTTGCCTTTATTCCGGCCATAGAATTTGCAATTTGCCAACTGAAATATCTCATTACCAATTCAAAGAGGAACACTTACGTCCAGGCAAGAGTATTCCATTCCGGAGGCCATAAATCATCGCATTCATCGCAATGGAGCAAAGCCACTCACTCAAGACACCATCGTACCCGCACCCGGCAACCCACACCCGCTTTCGATGCGGAATTTAATTGCCATATAAATGAAGGACAGCAAGTTCCTCCCCGAAGACTAATTGCCGAGCGGGACCAAAGCCAGTTGCTCCAGTACGCACTGTGCGAGAATAAAACGTACACACAATATTGATCGATGTGGCAGTCACGATGCTGCCGCCTGGTTACGACTAACTGTTGCATGTGACCCACAAATGAGGCCAACTGTAAAGTAGTTGGCCTGGGAACCGCACCAAGGACCCAGTAGAATAGATCCTGCTTCTAATGGTCCGCTTCGAAGCCACACGTACGATGGCCGTCAGTCGAAGCAAATTGCGAATTCTCTGGGAATTCTCGGCGACCGTTTTAGATGGTGCAGGGAAGCGAACGACTGCCCGTCGATAATTAAATAAAATTTCATTAATTGAGCTTTAGAGTCTTTGCATTCATTAACTACACACTTTCTCGAGTGACGGGGCTGGAAAAAGCCAGTGGAATGGCTCAACGAACAATGCTATAGCCTTTATAGACTTTAAAGAGGGCAGCTTAAAAAAGTAAAAACAAATTATGAAATTCTCATGAGCGATGCAAGTAATTCCCCCTGCACTTCCCTGCTGAAAGTGTTGGTTTACTGCCTCTGGAGAATGCCACTGGTCTGTGGACAATTAAATATTTTTCTATGCCGCAGATAACTGCAGCATCATCAGCTTGGGTCTGCAGCATCATTATCGCCGACGTCATCTTCTATGAATTCAAACAACAGCAGTATTTTCAGTGTCAATTACTGCAATTTCTTCGCAGTCCACCTCTCTGAAACCGTCTTCTCCGCTTGTAATTTGAAGTGAAGCTTCAGCGTGGCTTTTTGTTTACTAAAAGTTACATACATCCGAGTATGTGATGATGACTCCATTCCCCCTTATGCCGTAATCCAGTGCCAAGCAGTTGGCCCAATGCCTGCTATTAGGTAGCATCTTTTTTGCTCTGTTTGTTTTTGCCAAAGTTGTTTGCAAATTGTTTTTCCCGGAAAACTCTTTCAATGCTGGCAATTCACCCAAAGTCTTGTCTTGTTCCCCCTCTGCATTATTGCTGGTTTTTGTTGGCTATGGGAAGCAAAACAAGTCGATTTAACTTATTGGAAAAACAAAAGAGACTGCTTTTTAATGATAGTTATTGCTTTTCTTTTCATAAAGTTTTCCCCAAATGCTGGCTTACAGTTTATGATGGGTAAATAATTTGGCTCAAGTTGTGCATAAATATTTCAATAAGAGGGTTCTTTAAGAATTTAAATAAATGAAGTCATTAAGAAGGTGAAGAGAAATCTTATATTATTTATTAAACTTTATTGGTGATGCTTTCCAGAATCAATGAGAGCGCCACAAATTAGCCGTTATATTCCACATGAGATAAATGCAACAACAACAGATTAAACAAGCTTAAAATCAATTATAAGCTGATGAGAAATAGTTGCATGAATAGTTTTATACTGATTTAACCCTCCTATACCAAGCACATCTATTTATTTCAAATATTTACGACAATGGACAACAACAAATAACCTTGGAATACAAAGCAATCACACAAAATTTGCAATTCACATTTTTGTGGATTTTGTTTTATTTTTGGTTCTATCTCTTGTGGCCCACGACTGATTATTGCAATGTAGTTAAGTTTCGACGCAAATTTATTGCAAATTGAAAAACCAAGCAAAACAAAAATATTGTGTGCCGCCTGCTGAATTCAATTCAACGGAATTGTGTTCAATGGAGCAACTGCCTGAATGATGTACTGATGTCATTACAGTTCGTCTTTCCCCGCCCCTTTCGATTCACACCCGCAAACGCCCCCAAATGTTGGTCGGTCGTCGCTGTCGTTGAATATTTTTACAAACATTTATTGCCTTCAATTATAAAGCAATAAATTGATATTTTATAGCTTTTTGTTTGTGGAGCTCCCGTATGTAAATCGAGAGGAACAATGCGAAAGTTGTTGGGACGTAAGCCGGTAAGGTACATATATCTGATGCCAGTCGTTTTGTCAGTTGAGCAGCGAAACAATTTCGTTATTTTTTTTATTTGTCTGTCTACTCCTGTCATGATATAAAGTTGTATTGTGGCATTATTCTTTTGGCAGCTCCATTGTGCTTCTGTGTGTGCGTCGAAATGTTTTAATGTTAGATGAAAGTTGGCTCTATGGAGTGTGAAAAGTTTGTCGAACATGCCCGTTGATTTATTGACAGTTCGCTGAAAGCCGATTATTGGGCTTGAAATGTAGTTTGCAAATAATGGAGCTTCAGCTTATCCAAAACAATACCAGAAAAATTAAGTTATTGCTAGTCTGTTAATAAATTAAATAAACTTTTAAAGGATTTATTTTACTCAAACAATTTAATCTTTGACACTCTAACATTTTGTATAATGGTAGAAGTATTAAGAATGTTTCCCTAAAGTTTTTTTTATTATTTTTTATCAAATATTAATATTAATACCTGAAAATTTGACTATTTTCTAGCTATCCATCCCTAAATCCTATATTCTTACGTGATAAATACATTTCTTGGCCAGCAGTTAGATTTATTGACAGGCCCATTATAAGTTTCCTTAATAATAATTAACTTTCTAATTTGGGAGCCTTCTTTGAAAGAGAATTTACTGTTCTTTATATATTTTTTTTATTATAATGAACAAAAGAACATTTAAATATTTTACATATATCTTTATATTTTAGGAATTAAGTAATTCTTTTTATATCCTTGCAGGGTTTTATAATTTCAGTCAGAAGTTTGCAACGCAGTGAAGGAGACGTTCTAGCCATGTCCGTCTGTCCGTCCGTCTGTCCGTTTCTACCCAAACTAGTCCCTCAGTTTTAAAGCTATCTGCATGAAACTTTGCACATAGTCTTTCTATATACTCTCACTGCTATATATGTATGATAGAACGGGCCGAATCGGACGACTATATCATATAGCTGCCATACAAATACATATTTAGAAAAAAAATTATAACTTTGCTGTTTTTCAACATTTTTGCATAAGTTTTGAAATATGGCCATTTTAGAATTTCGATTTTAATTTTATGAAAATCGGACTACTATATCTTATAGCTGCCATAGGAAGGATAGGGAAATTAATAGAAAAAAATTATAATTTTTTTTGTTTTTAACGTATTTTCATCTATTCTGAGATATGAGCATTTTTTATTACTTAAGAATTTTAATTTAAATTTAAAAACATTTATTTTATGGACTATCAGCTATTATACATACATACATCTTCTAAGAAAGGCTTATAAAACTGACTAAATTTAAATTGAAGATGCTAAACATATTCTTTTACTCTTCGGCGTTTTGCAAGCACCCTTTTTTATTTTTGTTTAATTTTATTTTATGGATCTTTATGTTATTATACCGAAGCATGACCCGTATCGAATGCAATGAAAACAAAAATTATATATGTAAGCAAAGCGAACAGCGGAGAAGGGAGTGTGGCGTGGACTGGCCTCTACTTTGCTCGGTCTGTTTATTATTGGAAGCCCGTTTTGGCTTGTGCCGCCAACTGCCAACTGCTCGATCCCTCATTTATTGTGGGTCAACAGACAGTTCTACTCCTCGTTATATGACTGTATATGCATACATATACAGATACGTATACACGCACCCCTACACGCACTGGGACACAACCAGCAATAGCGCCATTGAGCAAATATTTATTTGTTTTCCCGGCATGTGTGTCAAGTAACAAGAAGAGGTGAAGGAACTCTCATCGGCGACCACGAAATTGATAAGCTAAGCAATATAGTAGTTCCACCTCTTATCAGTCTCGAAATAGGAGGAACGGAACCCAGAAAAGCAAACATTACGTTACGCATTGCTAGGAAAATGAAGGGGCAAGCGTTCCGTTCGGGTGAACATCCAAATGGGTGGGATAGTACTTTCGAATGGCACATAAATTTACTTCAATACTGGGCACTGATTTTCAGTGAAATATGACGGCATTAAGTCATACTTTAATATACAAATATTAAATTTCAAGCTATTATACTTCAATGGTTTCGAATTTAACAGAACAAGAAAAAAAGAAAAGTGAAAATATTCTTATAGAATCAAAAATGTCTTCTGCACTGCGTTGCAATAGTCACTCGTTGATAAAACTGTGTATATACAATTTATTCGTTTTTATCAAATTATTAGAATTTCATAGGAATTTCCATCAGAGATTACAACTTTGTATATGTAAAAGAAAATGAGACATTTTCTTCATCTGGTTCGGGGGACTAGACTCTACAGCCAAGCCCACAACATCGCCTCCACCAAAATGTTTTACAATGGTTGGATGGGTTTTCGTTGTCATGACTTTGTAATGGAAATTTTATCTTCCTTTCTGTGCGCCAGGGAGGCCAAAATTTAATTGCTCGGTTTTACAGGCCATATGGGAAATTTAGACTTCGTCAATCGCTATGCAAAATTCTATCCGCACAGAAGTAGTAACAAATATCGAGCAAATTCCCGGTATTTGTTTGTTTTCTATTATTGAGCTGAGTTCGATTACCGGCGACTTTTGTATGGCGTAGAACGTGACTTCTTACGACGTTTCATTGCATGTGACATGCATTTAGATTGGAGCCTGGAACTTATGTATTAGACTGCTCTCCCTTAATTTTTTGATTGCTTTTTATTTTGCGTTCTTTTTGCCAAACATAAAGACACACATTGGTTCATATTAATAAGAACAACAAAAAACATTTATTTATTTTGTGAAATATACACCAATATAAGGTGGGAATTTCGTTGAAGACCAAAAAATATGACCAACCAGTGGACGTTTACATAAATTTAAGGTATGCTAAAACATTAAATAAATAAAATTCTTTGACAATAATTGCACTTTTTTAAGCGCTGGAATTCTAATTCTTGTGTACTATAGTCTTAAATTCGCCAAATTAAAATTTTTTAGAAGTGTGTACCTATTATTATGACTACGTGTGTGCGTATACACTTTTTTAACAGCTTTTGGCTAGTTATGTTTGTGCTCCAATCGAGTTTTGCTGGAATTGAAGTGAAACAAATTCGAAATTTCAAATGAATAATGTTTTATTCAATCGTTGATTGGGGAACTGAGAAACTTTGTAGCGAAATAGTTTAAGCTTCCAAAATTAGATTTGTGAAGTGACCTTTATTTTTATAGAAAGAGTTTTGGCCATCAATTTATTCTCCAGAAAAAAATTTTAAATTAAATTAACAAAATGTGTAGTATTAAATTGTACTCAGAAACCCAGAGTCTAAAAAATTCTTATATAAACGAAAAAATACATTAAAAAAGAATAATATAAATAAAACACCTTTTACTTAAACAAAATCACTCAGCACTATAGGTATCAAACGGCGCTAATCTTTATATTTATTTACACATTCTACGCCTCGTCTAGGAAGTGTTTATGGACTCCTCAAATACCACGCCGTAATTAAGACATACTTTAAGGCCAGAAACGAGAATTAAATGCATCGTTCGAGCGAACATTTTGAACAACCTTTGGGCCCGCATAAATTAGAATAAGCCCAGTGCATTTACAATGGCCCAAAAAGTCTACGTATATATGCAAAGCAGAGTGGAATTTTGGGGAGGGCAGGGGGGAAAAGCCTGGGAAAACCTGTTCCAGCAACAAGCGAACGCCTCTGGCAACACCAGCATGTCCGACACTTTGAGAGTGAGTTTCTTTCCAAAGGCTTTATCAATGTGGGAGACAGAGCAACCAAAAAACATACACAACGGGTCATCCCCCCTTACCACTCCATCACCCGTTGGAATGGCCCACCCCCGCAACAAGTCTGTTGCTGTTTTTATTTGTAGGCACCGACCTGCAAGCAGAAGTTTTTATTCATTTTTGTTTTTCATATTTCCCATTCAGAGTTGTTGGTATTTTGCCGCAGCTTGGTCAACACTATTTTGACGCTTCCGCCGACCATAGCCGGATGGTCAGATCTTCGCCAAAGCGTTAACTGGTGTCGATAAAGTCGAGCTCAAAATATTAATAACTAATTTTCTGGCTTAAATGGTGTCATGGAAAATTCCGACAAACTTTAGACTAACTTGCCAGCTCACTCACTTTACCAATTCACACTTGGGTATTACATTTTAATAAAGAAGTTTAGCTTTAGAACTTCATAATGGGAGCCTTACAGTCTTTACCATTGCAAGTTTTTACTCGATTCATTCTTTACCGCCTTATATTTTGATTTTCGTTCGTACCCTACACTTACACAACATTGCCAGACACTGGCCGTCACTTATCTGTAAATATGTATGAAATTATTTAGTCATATCTTAGCCAAACGGCCCACACTAAAAGCGATTTACGCCTTATTAAGTTTTATTTTTTTCGGCGGCTCTCCTGTTCACCTGCTGACTGCCCACTTTTTATTCGGTCTTGCCAACGGTGCTCGGAAATTGATTACAAAATCACTTAACCGCCACCGGTTTGAGTGCCGCCGCCGTTCGCTGCTTAAATTTTACGCATTCATTAATGTTACGGATAATTGAATTTACTTATCGCGAAATTCATTCATTCAGAAATTAATTGCAAGTTAAGCAGCCCCGTCAAGGCTTGCACCGTCGCCACCATCGCTGCGGTTGACAAATTCTCAATTCCCTGTGGGGATTATTGTTTACCGTCTTAAACTGGTTATTTGCATGGTCTTACAATTAAATGGTTTGAAGAAATTTCCTAGGGACGGTTTAAAAGGTTTAGCAAGAACAGAAAAATATATATTACCAAAGTATTTATATAAACTATAATGGTCTTACATAAAAAGGTGCAAAATAAATAACGCATTCTTCGGAAACAAAAACCTTAAGTTGCTTATATGATTCCTTTAACCTGTATATATTTTAAAATTCCATTATGCAGTTTTCCAAACAAGTGCCGCTCTGGTACAGGTATCCCCATTAGCGGAAAAACTCCTCCCAGTGGGCTGTTTACTGTGATTTAAAAAATGAGCTTTTACTTCTTGCCATTCACTTTACCACACAGCTTATTTCTCATTGGGCTTATTAAAGCTCACTTAACTTGAATGCCGCTTCAATTGCTTCGAGTACTTGATCCTGCCTCCTGTTTTTCCTACTTCAAAACGAGATGGCTTCCTTATTATTATTTTTATGAACGATATGTTGTGAGTGCGAGAGCCTGGGGCTCTTTGGACCCGCCATAATGGATAGAGGCTTAAGTAACATATATATATTTTTCTCCCTCTCTGAGCGTGAGAATTGACAGCATTCGAGTCATGTGTTATTCATTTATACGTACCGATTCGTTGCTGGAAATTATTGGACAAATAATGACCGGACATACGCACACACACGCGTGTGGAAATACAGATAGTTCGTAAATGCCGCTCGCTTCATATTATTCCTGCCAATTAACTGATGTCTGTTTGTTGTTCTTATTCCTGTTGGCATTTTAATTAAATTCCCAGCGACTGATGGTCCGTGACAGGCGGATTCTGCGTCAGTTAAATGTTTGTTTGTTGTGAGTTTAACGATTTATTTATTTACATTTGGGAGCTCATCTTACGCCTTCGTCCTCCATTTAGCGTTGGCAGCAAGTGAGCGATTGCTGGCAATTTTTTATCAGTTACAGGTGCCTGCCGACAACGTTTTTTTAAGACATCTGTTATCAAAACATATCATATCTACAGTGTAGAGGCATTTTTGTATATACATATATGCCGCGAAATTTTCTGATATAATAAACCTCAATATAGATAGATAACATAATTCCTTCAAAAAATGCGCGAATTCAACCTAAAACTTTACATTTTATTGTATAAAGTTAAAGTTAAGTAACTAACCAGCAAAACAGCTATATTCTGATTCTTCTTCAATTAAAATAAATAAAATAAATACAAAATTCGTTAAAGTATATTCAAATGCGATATCAGAAATCAAAGTTCAATCATTAAACCTTCTATTACGTTTTGATAACGGAGAAACCTTTAAGGTTGACCTTATGTATTATCAAATATAATAAAAACGTTTTGATAAATTGAAGCATTTGGATATTGATAATATACATTTTCAATGAAAACTCAAGGAATTTTTTTAAAGGTAGTCAGTCTATCCACTGACTGACCTACGGTTGCGAAACGCACTATCTACTCAGGTGCACTTGAGGCTGACTGTTGAACACTAAGCACTTGGAGTTAAACAATGAACGTTACTAAAAATAAACATGGCACAAACTGTCGACCGGCTTTAATCAATATTTTACCACTGCTCGTTCACCCTCGCACAATAACAGCAACAGCAACGAGTTCAGGTGAACGATAACTAATTAGAAAGTTTTATTGGCCAATAAGGTAAAAACTGAAAAGCCAATCATCGCTAAAAAAAAGAAGGCAGACGAGGATTACCGAGTGAAATGTTGGCTAACTCACTTGACCAAAAGCCGGGTATCTGCATCTCTCTCCTTTCGCCACACTATCTTTTCTCCCTCAAGCTGGCTTAAACGCATTGAGGCGTTACAAATCATCGACTGCAACTGATCGTTTACCATTTTGACATATAGACGTGTGTGCACACTCGTACTGTAATATATATCCAACTGAATACGCCTCTCTCGCAGCCCTTTCTCTTTTAAGATATATGTAGGATTTATACCTCATACATGCATGTGTGTGCCGCTGTTCCCTGGGTCTTCACTGGCACGTTACATCGATCAATGATAAGACAGTTTGAGTTATGAATTAAATTTATTATTCGATTTTCAGCGGGTGGGCTCTGCCAGCGATCCGAGATCGCAGTGAGGCGGGTCCTCCACATGGCGGGGCTTGTAGATTGATGGCCAAAATAGTAATTCAATGAGAATTTAATGGCAGTGGTTAATCTTAGACAGCAGCTAGATCCATTTGGGTTAATACTTCGATATGGCCTTAATTTGCAGTATTGCAATTTCTAAATATAAAGTTTTCAGGTTGAGATTCACTATTCTAAGGTTCAATGGCAATAATATATATTTGGTTTTATCTTGTATAAATATAAAGTTATTTACTAAATAGAAAATTATTTTAGTTTAAGCCACACCATTCCTGTTGCCAGCTACAAAATCCAATCAACCAATAAACAAATGAAAACCCATTAGCCAAAAAAAAAAAAAAAATAAAAAAAAACGGCAAAATGGCGAGAATAACAAATTGCAAGCGGTAGTTGGAGTAATTTTTTATGAACAAGCACATTTTTTCACTCCTTCATGTGTGTGACTTGGTGCGACTTGCAGTTGTGTTTGCGTTTTGGAAGTGTGTGCTCCAGATTCAAATCAGCAATTCCAAACCAAAAAAACTGGGGAAATAAAATCAAATAAAAACCGACACATATGTGGCCAAATGCAAATGCGCACTTTGTCGCATTCCAAGCCCAGCTGGTTGAGCTGATCCGAACCGACGGCTTTGCCGGCTTAAAGCCGCAGACAAACCAGAGACGGTCATAGATACATATGTCTGATGCCGTCTAAATTCGAAATTCGATTCCTAAAACGAGCGAGAACTGAATTACTTCAATGAATATTCGGGCTTTCTATGTTTTTATGTGAATATATCATTGGTATATTCTGAATATAAAACGAAATTGTCAAGGTATTGTTCTGGTATTCTTGTTGGTCAGTTTTGTACGAATATTGTAGGCCCTTTAATGCAATAACAACTCTTATCAAAAACAGGGTATTGAAATCTAATTTATATTGTACTAAAATAGAAATAATTACATATGTAATATCATATGTCTAGGGTGACAGTTATTTTTATTATGATTATTTAACCCCCGATATCGATCGCAAAAAATATCAGCCAGCGGGATTACTTTTTGTAAATAGAGATTACCCGCACTTTGCTGCTGTTACCGATTAGAAAAACCCACACACACTCGACTTCTGGCACAAATTGGTGCGGTTCGTCTCTAAATCGAGTCTCAATTACACGCAAGCAGCAACAACAAATACGACGCCACGTTAGCCGCCGGCTACCCCCTTTCGGCCGCATTTTCCACAAACTTTTCCCTCCTCTGCTGTCGGTTTGGCTTCTCATTAGCTGAGCGCGGGTTACGCAGAGAGCATTCGTCACTGGAACGTTGGCGACCGCCGTCTGACTGTGGAACCGAACCACACCCTCTCGGCCCCATATCTCCTCGCCGACTTTTCACCCCTCGCCATGAGAACTCAGCCGGCTTACAAGTTTTCTGATCATTAAATGCTTAACCAAATGAGCAAAGGCCATCTGCATGGGTAAATAGCTGTGGTTGTGAATGGGGTGTGCCATCATTTTGCTGTTGCTGTACACTGTACGAAATTTTATTCGTTCTTGTTGATTGAAAACAGAGCAGCCCCTAGGCTGAAGCCCATTCGGCTTATCCCTCATGCTAGAGCCAAAGTCTGAGTTCCAACTATCCAGTTGTTCATCAGTGAGAGCTATTTCACTTACACTGATCTTACATTAAAGTTGTAGCTTTTTTTTCAGTGTTGGCATATGTTTCTGGGAGCAACATGTGGCCGCCTGTTTGTCTCCGATTCGGAATTGCAACTGAAGAAAGCATGGAAATTATTTCAGAGATGTGAAAAGGGGGCACGAGTTTTGAGCTCTCAAAATGATTGCTGCTTCCCCCAATGGGGTTAATTTCTGAGCTGAGTTAGGATCATCAATGAATAACCTTTTTTAATTGTGTATCACTCAGCATGTGTGGGAATCAAAGAAAAATAAGTTTTGACTACACTTTAAAGTAATGCCAATTTAATTTGTGTATTTGTGGTTTATCTTTTTGTATACGCATTTCTTGAGAAGAATGATAATTATTGTTGAGTCTTTTACGAACCTCATTTATAAACATTCGATAAATAATTTAAAGAACATAATTTAAATATGTTGCTTTTCGAATAAAAATAAAAAACAACTTTAGACTTTAACGTTCAATAGCAATTACAATCTTACCAATTAAAATTCCGGGTTCCATATTCGTAGTAGCCCCGGCTCGCTAATCCCAATGGCGAATTCGTTTCGTTTTGGTAAAAGTAAAAATCACAATACAAACACAATCATAAAATTATGCTCTTCAAGGTCGTAACGAATCGTATTAAAAACTCTGGTTGAATCACATGGAGCACATTTGCTTGGCTTGCCTCCACTTTAATTTCGATTTGATTGATCAACTTCGAGGAATGACAACTGATATCACACTACATTCCGTTTTTATTATGACGTTATTTTATTTATCACTTTCGCACCTTTTGTTTTGTTTGTCGCTTCGTTTCGTAATGATTCGCGGTAAATGCTGAAATCGAAGGTGCGCCAAGAAATTCTACAAAAATGGATAGAAATCGGAGAATGCCGAAAACTAACTTTGCGCACGCGCAGCGACCAAAATAAACAATGGAAAACGGGAGGAGAGGATCTGAGAGAAAGAGTCACGAAACTACCGTTAGTATTTCGGCTGGCTTTTAATGAGTTTTCTTGTTTGTTTGCCCACCATTTGTAAGTTTTAACAAGCTGCGTTGTTTACTTATTTTGATTGTTTTTTTTTTGCTTTTCTTGTTTTTCTTTATCAATTTCCTCTGCGATACGACACAGGTGGCGCTCTCTCGCTCTCTAAGACTCACTCTCTCGCTCTCTATAAAAAACAAACACCGGCTGGGGAGGAACGTTGGAAAAATGGAACAGGCGGCATGAAAAGCGAAAACCAGAAATGGAATATGGCAAAGGGAACAGACAACAGTTTTGTTGATCGCACGGCTGCGCAGTCGGCGTCGCTGCCGGCGTCGTGGGTAATTTGTGAGTCAAGAATCAGTCAGAGGTTTGTATATGTATGGGTGTGTTTTTAAGTGAAAAAAAGAGTTAAAAGATATTAAAACCAAGGCAAAACATTAACTGCTGCACGGTAAAAACATTTCGCTACAAACTTCCACTGGATTTGTTTGTTATTTCGTCACTTTGGTTTAAACAACTTGTTGCACACACATACACACGCGCACAAGCTATACACCTTGAACTTGCTGGCAACGAGTCAGCTTTTTTATGCTTTTCATTATTTTCTGCTCAATTTGGGAGCCACTTTCTTTGCACTTTGTGATCTAATTATGTGCACTTTTTAGGCCAAACAGTTTTACACGTTTAAAACACACACTTTACCAGCCACCTTTTGCCCTTCGGCGCTGTGCTTCTTTCGCTGCCTCTTTTATTTTTATTTATTCTCGGCTCAAACGACGAAGCTCCGCGCACGCTCCGACACGTTGTTCGCGATCGTGGGTTTTTTTTCGAATGGCTCCAAAACCAACCGATGCTCGCAGCCGAATCAACTGTGCTGCCAATTGAGCTTTTTCCTCGCAAGCTCCTTATGATACTGCCACTCAACGGGGACTTAAACTTGAATTTTGAAACTAGCTGACACAACTCGAACTCTACGCAAGAGCATAAAATTGTAAATAAAATTGTAAATAATTTAATTTAGTTATGATGGTTTAATAATAGTAATTTGAAGTTTTCTTATCTATTTTCAGTTTCCCAAGAGCTACTTGGCTATTTTTAGACCCGTAATCTTGGCAGCACAGCCGATCGTTCCGACTGGAACAGCTGGAAACGAAACACGTGCTTGACGCTCAGCTTTTCTCTTATCGCCCCAATGACAGCCTCTCATTTCAACCATTGTTGACAACTTAACTATTTTCACGTCAAAGTTGGCTGAAAGGCTAAATAGACGAAGTTGATATTTTTTTTTTGTACTATTTCACAATTTATATTAGTTCCGTTATAGACAATAATTTAATATTCTTAAAAAATATAAAGCACCTAAACTACTTAGGAAACAACTAAAATCGGGATTTGGGTACTGAAAACAAACATTATCCATAAAATGCTATAATATATTGACAAGATGTACGAACATACAAAAATATGAAATAAAAGCGTCAATGTTGCTTTAATTCGAAATTATCACCAATTATATACCCATATTTAAAATTATTTCGAGAAATTGCATTATTTTATTTTATTTTAAATTAAGGTTCAAAAGGTCATATTACAGGCTTTGTTATTTTTTAACTCATACAAAAATTAAAAAAAAAAAAAAAAGAAACCGAAGAAATTGGATCCTTTTAACGGTAAGTGATTAATAATTCAATTACGAGTCGTTTTTAATTCAATAAGTATTAATAAATAGAAAATTAATTTAAACATTATTGTAATATATAAGCAGATCTATATGTACATATATATGCCACCATCCTTTGGGACGTAAAAATTAAGCTAAACTTACGAGAAAATTCTTGTAAGCTGAATTTAATAGAGTTCTCCGAAAGATAAAGGAACAATAACAATATTTAACAATACTTTTGGTAAACATTTTGTTATGATTTGATTTCTTTCTGTTGCCTTGATTTTCTTATTTTTTATATACATATGTATATATGTATGTATATGGTAATCTCTAAAAAGTTTGGGGAAAGTTTAAGAAGACAGTCGCGAATGGTCCGGGCTTATTCAAATCCGCGGAATACATGGAAAAGTCCCTAGAGACCAAACGAACGAGGAGGCCCTGACAGCACTGCACTGTGGCCTCCGATGCCAATATTCACCAGAACCTAGCAACTGGAGAAGAGCATCTCCCAACTGATCAAATAGCGACTAAAAGAATCCAGTGATATAAACTCCTTTTGCGGGGATAATAGCACCGGGACTAGATGGTGTATTCCCAGTCATCCTGCATTGCCCAAATATAGTACACAGCATGCCTAAACAAGGGCTATATCCAATGGAAGACATTATACATACGTGCGATACTGATTTAAATAGAAAATTAACTACACTATATTTCTGATGGAAATTAAAAGCAAAAGAAACGAACCTTAATACATGATATTTAAAGTTTTGTTTAATCCCTGGTGTTTCGCTGAAATCTGTGTTTAAAAACCGCCACGAAGGTGACTTCTGTTTGTGGCGAGCGAATTCATAGTTTTAATTTAATTTTAATTTTGATATTGTATTCGCATCGACAATAAGATAATCCGAAGATTTTATAAATGATTTTATTTTATGAAAACTTGGAAAGATATTTTGTAAATCCTTATTATTTACTTAAGAGTGATATTTCTAGAAGATATTAGGCCCATTACTGGTCAAAAAACATAGAAACAAATGCAGCATAGTTGTCTTTCGACTTAGCTGGCAACGACTGTATATGCAAAAAGTTTCGCCCACAGAGACACTTTATCAAGAGGCTCATATCAAAAATGGGTCCGCGTTTTAAAGCCCATAACAAACACAAGATAAGGCAGAAATAATTTGGCCATGGTGTGGACAAAAACCACTCACCCATCGTCTTCACGCGGAATTCCTCATAGTTCATCAGCGGAGGAGTTTCAGCTCCGCGAACGGTGTCTAGAAAATCCTCTTCGCTGTACACCGAATCATAATCGCTGGGATCGTGCATTATTTTGGATCGGAATTTATGCAGCTCAATAGATCACAAGATCGCACTTAACACTGTTGCATACTCTCGGGCAGCAATAAATATCACTGACGCCTATAAATTCCTTAAAGTTGGCTTTGCGGCAATAGACAGACGTAAATTACACAAAATGCAATTTGCAAAATGGGTCAACCCGTCACACTTGAGAAATTTGATGGCACCTGGAGCCAGGCATCGATAATAGAGGCTCGAAAACTGATGGCACCAACAACCGCATGCGCTTCCGATTTAAACACGACTAAGGTGAGCCGGGAGTTTTCACCGACACTCCCGTTCTCAGCTAATCAAGAGCAAATACTACAGGGGCTATCAAAAACAACAAACAAATCTAAAGGCTGATTAGAATTTAAAGTAGTATAACAAGTAGGAAGTCTGGAGGGAAGACTATCAACTGGCTGATACCCCTTGAAATTGAATTACTAAAGTTAATTTTACCAATTAAAAAAAAAAATACCAAAATGTTGCCGTGTTTATTTTATCAATTGAAATATCCTATTTGTAATGAAGCCGATACACCTTATGCATTTAACCAATCCCATTTCAATTACGGGTAATGTCTTTGTTTGATCTGCTATTTCTACAATATTTTTTATATCACCTATAAGAAGGCTTGCTTAAAGATTCAAATCTGTAAAAAAGTTTTAAAAAAGGTTAAATTTCTCTATAGATAATATTCCTTAATTATAGGGCTTGGTCCTACTCATCCCAAGTCTAAGAATATAGGGTATTAAACATACGCTTTTATTTGCACTGAGAGCGCGTGCTATCTCCGCTCTCACTCTCTTCAGCGAAAGTAATTAGGGGGAAGTTATTTTCAGGTGCGAGTGCAAGCGAGACACACGAATATATCTTATCGCTCGTGTAGAACTTGGTTTGAGATAGCTTAGTACTCCCGTCCATCTGAAATTCCTTTAATTAATGAACTCATTAGACTGATATGTATGCATTATAATTTTTATACCCTTGCAGGGTATTATAATTTCAGTCAGAAGTTTGCAACGCAGT
>JAEIIJ010015606.1:0-54327 GCA_018904815.1 Drosophila ogumai | reverse complement strand
TAGAAATATAAAATGTATCTTTCAACTTTAGACTAATACTACTAATATAATTTATATTTTGTGTATGTTTTACATTTATAAAGGCTTCAATTAATTTAACGAAACAAATAACTTAACATATAAATTTAAACAAATTAATCTCCCTCTTTTAAGCGCAACTGAAACAAATAAATAAACTAACTCCCTTGATTGGCGAAATCAAAGACCGAACACTGACTCATTTGCTCGATTAAGCTGTCTCCCAAAAATAGTAGTAGCCGGGGCCCGTTTGAAACCAGAAATGTGCCAATAAATCTTGGCTCTATCGCATAGATCAGGCAACTCTCTTGGCCAGAAATCATTGTCAGGCAGGGCAATTCATCGGGTCTTTTAATTAATGCCACAGCGAGGCAGTCGCGTTGAGCTGGGATTAGAGCTTAGTTCAAGTTCCATTTGGCGATGGAAAGAAAGTTCGAAATATAGTTTCTGGCTGAGATGCTAAACATAGTGGAGATAGGGAGAGGTAAATGATAAATTTGGCGTTTAAAATGCTATAAAATGACAACGAATTGGGGGGAATATGCAGGTCCGCGAACGGTACGAACCATCGAGAGGTATCGATGCCCCGTCGGGTTTTCTCATAAACAAATCAACCGAACCTCTCCGCAGGCCCCATTGTCTCCGCCAGCAAACGGTATTTTTGGCGCACGCTAAATTATAAGTCTTAATTTGTTATGCTTTTTGTCAAGTCTCGTTTGGTATTTAAAATATTTTCCTGTCATCGCAGCAGCATCGCTCGCCCGGGCTTAGTTTAGTTTAGTTTTTTTTATATCTCTGTCAGCTTCTTTGTTTCTTGTACATTTATATTCTGGTTTTCCATTGTCCATTTAGGCCTAGATGTGTGAAAACAGTTACTTTGATTTGTAGATTTGTTTACCACACATTTCGAGTGTCTTTTATAAAAGTTCAAAATGGCTAAGAGGCTTTGAACTCGTCGTTTTGTGTGCCATCAATAGGATTAAACCCGTGGACACAAAAAATCGGGAGGAGCCTCGTTTTGTCATTGTTTGAAGTGGAGGATTACTTTATGACGGTTTTTCTAGTTGCCAATGGTGGATATATGGTTAGTATATGGCTTGTAGTGTATTGTTAGTACCTGGTAAGCCAGTTCTGTCTTGGCATCACTTTGTGCATTAAATTCATGTGTTTATCCTGACTTCCGATGCGAATTCAGGTCACAAAGCAAGGTAGTTTCCACATACATATGTTATGTATCCGTGTATATATTTAAATTAAATTATATTCCCCTATAATTAAGTTTGGCCACAGCCCCAAACGCATTAAATTATATACTCACAATTACATGGTCGCTCCTCTATATACACTCGGGCATGTACTTTATGGTATGACTGACCATATAATCCGGTGGCTTTTGAGCTGAGCCGGGGCCAACAAACATAAGCAAATTAATTAAAGTTGCCACTTCAGTTGAATTTTCCAGGTGAGTGATGCGGAACAAATAATCAATCAATCAGCTCGCACACACGCACGTGTATGCAAAAAAGCTGCACGCCCTATCTAGAAGGCACAGACGGCGGCATTCATTGGTTGGTCACTGCGACACCCAGTCCAGTGGTCCATCAATCCGGCAGTCAGTCAGTCAGTCATTCAGTCAGTCCATCACTCGTCTCTGCTACATCCAAATGACGTTGCTTTTGGTTTTTCCTTTGCCGGACATGGCGAAATGTTCGAAATAAGTATGAGACGGTGTGCGAATGTAAATGTGCACCTCCTTTCCCTCTTTTCGCCTTCCGTAATGCAACATAAGCTACAACTGGCTGGCTGGCCATTGCACAGTGTCACAAAACCAATTATTTATGAAAAAATTGAATAAAAGTAATGGTATAAAGGTATACTTTCCGGTTTAAAGACAGCACTATGTTGGATACAAAAAGTCTTTGACTATATTTATGACTATTTAGTAAATTGTAATAAATTTTATAATTTTTATGAAACTTTCTTTTCCGGAAATTAGGCAGTTTAACTTATCTTTAAACATTTTAGTTTTTAATATCAACACATACTTTGATCTCATAATCCCCCTATCCTTATCCAATATCATTTTGTATCTAAAAAATACATTAAAAACAACCCCTAAACCACTGTGCATGGGTCAGTATGATTGCAGGACTGCATTTATCAGAACCTTTGCACCCGGGCCCGTGTCTGTGCGTCTGTGAGTCTGGCTCCAGTCCGATTCCTAGGTTTGGAGTCCGGTCAGGTCGAAGTCACCATTTCGGACACCCTCCTGGACAACATTTCCCCCATTTTCCTATCCACCGGACATATACAGGCCAGGCCGTGTGTGCGTTTGAACTTTTCCAATTTGCAAGCGAAAAATTGAAAATGCGACGACTACGATGACGTCGACGACGAATGTGATGAGCGGAGATGGATGCAGAATCGAGCGGTCGAGGAGCCAAGGGAAGGTATGTGGCTATATCAAGTAAATAAATCCATGCCGTGCATATGGCGAGAGTGTGCGCAACATATACATATAACATATATAGTATAAAAACAATCTGTAGCTGCTTTGTGGCTCAACAAACTGCCGGACATTCGAAATGAAAGCCACTGAAAATGTTGTTAAGCGTTTGTGTCTGGGCGCGGTTGATTAAAAATATATACACCCGTGTACACAACCACAACACACATATATTTTTATAAAATACATACGAGATGTGTGTAAAAAAATTGGTTAGCAAAATCGATTTGAGTGGCGAAAAAATTGTAATTAAAATTGAATTTCATTTGGGTGTGTTTTCACCATGAACCAAGAGCACCTGCCCTGCCCTGCTCTGCCCTGTACTGCCTGGCCAGTTGCATTGTGAAGGTGGAAGGCCCCCGAACAACACTGAAAATTACTGACTGGCGAAATGGGAAAAAATTGAAGATTTGTGCAGACTTGGGAGTTGTCATGGCGCCAACCCGGAGAGCAGGAGCAATTTATTTAATTAGATGCATAAAAACTCATTAAGATAAGAGCTGCTGCTGCTGCTGCTTTTGCTGCTGCTGCTGGTTGCCGACTTGAAGTGCGCGAATCAACAAATGCGCCAAAGTGCAGGACTCGGAGCTCGGGACTTGGCGGGGCCCAGGACTCGGCATCCTGGGCGAAGTGAGCGATTGTTGTGCTCACTTGCCAGCCAACTGAAAAGTAGTGCCTGGTGCAGGTGCAGGCAGGGATTTGCACGGAGATTGCTGGATGAGTTGCAGTGCCGTCCCTCCATCCCTCCAACCCCACCAACTACTGAGTAATTAACTTGAGCAACGGCGCTGATGAGGACAATAAAACGCCGACTTAATTAAGTGACACAAGTGCATCGCGCCGTTGTTGCCTGAGGTTGTTGTTCCTTCTGCCGTGATACCCACAAATATACTACATTTTTACCTACCAACCAACCAGGAGGAGTTCAGGCTTTAATTAGGCCCGAGTTTTTATACAAAATACGTACAGAATGACACCGGAAATTAATTAATAAAATATTATGATCACAGATAAGAAGAGATTACATGAAAAACTTCAAAGATCATGTTATCAGCTTATTTTAAGGCAACCCCTCATTGTACATATCTTCTGTATCACTAGCCTTGCCCGCATATATATAGCTTATGTATGGTTACAGTGCCTCCTCGGCTACGTCAACTACACACATCGTAACACACACTCACCGAAACTGAGCAATCGGACGGACAGCCGGAGTATCAATGACAAATCAGGGCGTGACTAATCGCCTAATTGCAAAACAAACCGCGGCGGTAACAGAAACGGCCTTGCCTAGCCCTCCCCCTCGATTTTCAAAGAGAGAGCGGGCGAGGGCCCAGACCCTTGGCGATAAAAATGCAAAATTATAATTAGACAGCGATTAGCCAATGGCCCCATGGGACGACTCAGATTGCGCATTTATGCAGGCTCAAGTCCGTGATTGAATTACACTAGTCAAAAATGCGGGTGAGGAGGGCTCTCGTTCTCGGTTCTCAGTACCAAGAACCCTGCCCGGGAGGAAGAATTATGCAGATAAACTCGAAACTTAGTCGGGGCCACACAAATCCGAGGCCCGAGAGAGGTCGGTTGCCGTGGCTTAGGCTGCGACTACGGTTTTATTGGTGATTATGATAATATGCACTGAGATCTATGGGGACTTATTGTCCCTTTGCGCTTAGCGTCCTGTGTTTGTTTAGCCCTTTATTGCCCAAAAACTGAGGACAGTAAATGTCCGTGCATCCGTTTTGTGCGGATTTGCGAGGCGTGGATTTTAGAGGTTCATTATCCGATACCTAGACGACCTGCTGTTTCCCTGGGTTTTCCCACTTTCCGGTGCAGGTGGACATCGGCTTAGCATCCGTCTGGGTCGCCGCCAGGCAGTCTGACTCTCTGACCATTTGCATGTGTGTTCCAGGCTTACCTGTTGCCGGTTACCAGTTACCAGTTACCTGACGCAGATCGTCGTAAATCATCGGGCCTATCGATCAAATCGCCCAGCTATAAATTCTTACGCCTGCCACACATCCATCAAGTGCTCTGGGCCTTGCTTTTCTGGACCAGACCCGATTGTTGCTGCTGGCCCCACAGCTAATTGGATTTTTGTCAACTAATCCGATTTGTTTATGTACTCGCATCTCGGAAATGTATAGCAGCCCAACGTTTCCCCCAAAAAATAACACAAAAAAGCAGGCCCGTCTCCGAATTGGTTACAGTTTTAGGCTTATGAATCAACTCGGCTCCGTTGCATGTCTCACTCGGTTAACCTACATTCCAGAAATGTGTCACTTTGGGCCGAAAACACAAGCCACTTAAAATTTACTAGCCCGGCTCGCTGGCTGGCTAGCAGTTACTTCCCAGACTGACGTCGAAGTAATGACATTTGTTTGCCAACTTTTCGCCATTGTTCAAGTTTAATTAGTTGTTCAACTCTATCTATCTATCCATCTCAGCATCCCAGCAGCCGTCTCCCTCCCTCTGGCGAGCTTTTGTTGCCATTATTATTGAAGGGTTGTTTGCTGCAGGCAGTCCGCCCCCCAGAGAAAGAGAGAGTAAATCGGGAATCTGGATGGGATGCTTGTATCTGATTAGGAAAGTCAGCAGAGGAAAAGTATTGACGAAATCTAAGAAAATATTTAATGATGGATGGGAGTTTTGGTAAAACTAAAACTGTTTAAGTAAAATTTACTTATAAAATATAGCATTCAAGGGGGTATATTTAGTTTTCAAAAATAAATTAAGCTACATTAAATTGATATAGAAAAATATATAAGCGGTTATCAGGGTAACCTAGAAAATATATCCATAACTATTAATATTTGCTACAATTATAAGTTTCATAGTTGAAATCAATCTTATTTCATAAACATTTCCGTCTAATCAATAAATAAACCTCGAATTAATTTAAAGATTCAGTAAACATCTGTCATTTTCGTCTATCAAACTTGCTTCTTCATAACTATAAAGTTCAGCTTGGACCCAGATATAAAACGGAACTATTATGGCTAATTAATGAACTAAATCAAAAGAGCCAAAACAAAGCCAACGAAAAACTCTCACGATCGTCGATTGCTGACTCAGCTGCTGCAGTTAAAAAAAAAATATACAAAAACAAAGCCTGGCACCTGTCCCCACTAGACGAGCGACAACAAACACAGATCGGAGCCAGAAACCACCAAATAAACACAAACAAAACAAAATCTTGTTAAACGTGTGATTAGCTCTTAATTTTAATGGCAATCGGACCTCGATAAAAATGCTGTCATCGGGGATTTCGTTTAATTTTCTCACTGATTGCAACAAATGACAGCACCACAAAAAATTAGTTAGAGAAATAAAATAAAAGCAAACAGAACGGAGCACAGAGCAATTTTGTTTCAGCTAATTAAAAGTAAGCAAACACAGCTGGATGGCCGAAACAGAACAAGATGGATATATACATTCATAAATAAATCCAAATCAAATATCAGCCGCAGCCGAGTGAAACGATCTAACAATTTGCATGTCAAACGAAGTCACAGTTGAGGGAGATTCGTATCTGCTGCAGCTTAGCTCAAATGACACCCATATGGCATTAATAAATTTCTTGTTTTGCATTTGCTTCACACAACAACGACGACGTAAAAATGCCTGAAAAATTATGCATGTATCTCGAACTTGCCACTCGGCAATCTCGCATTTCAACACAAATAAACAGGCCTCAAATCAAAGATAAGCAGCCACCAACCAGAAAAAAATATCTATCTGTGGATATTATGAAAATTGCCACAAATGCAAATGGAGTCTGGTTTTTATGTATGCGAACTATTTTGAGCACGGCAAATAAAATCAATAGGTTATACTAAAAACTAAAAATACCCTAAAAAATAAAGTTTGATCGGTGTTAATCAACCCGGAATAGGGGTTAACCCTCCAAAGCCGAAAATAATTCAGATGTAAAGTTTTATAATTAAAAATCGTTGGCGCTAATTGATTGCACAGTCACAATAATAATAATGGAAGTGAAATGGAAGCAAAGGTGAGCCAGCAGCGGGGGAAAAGGTGGTGAAAAATTGAAAATATTTTAATTGAAATTCCGCGGCAGCTTTCATTTTAAGCCGAAGCATTTACTGAAATTATAATAATCAGCAGCGGCGGCTTTCGAATGACACAAAAAACAATAATAAATAAAAAATGTAGTAAACAGTGTATAATGTTTGCACATAATAAATAAAATGCTTTGTATCCAAAAGTTGTCGCTCGGCAAAGTGTTTGTTTTGGTGCCAGGCTGCTCTGAATTTGCAATTTTTCATTAATAATACATATCATAATTTTTTATGAGCTTTATGAAATGTTGGCCTAGCGCGTGGGCCAGATGTGATGGCTTGGCCGGCATAAATTAGCCATATTAAGTGGATATTATGCCGTTTTGTAGGCCCATTCACCGAGGGTCGTGTGATTGGACAATCTAGGTCTGGCTCTGGTGAGCGGCTCTGACGAAAAAATCACGGGTATATATCTGTATCTGTGCATATTATCAAATTCCAAATAATTGGCTTTAACCTTGGTGTAGGAGCGATGCATGCATGATCAGTGGAATTAGCTTGGGGCGGTGGTGTCAGGTACAAAGCTCCCGCTTCCGGTCACGAAAACTGCATTTAATCATTGACAAAATGCACTTAGATAAATATTGAAATGTCTGATTGCCAAAATAATTGTTCCTGTGCTCGGTCGAAACATTCACAGAAGGGTGAGGCAATTCGTATATTTTTATGTGTATCTCGTTTCATGTTTTGTTCTAATTTGTCAAGGTTTGTTTAATGACTGACGAGTTCCACTAACATTTTGTTTATTTATGTTGACAATGCGTGAATTTCATTTGAGTTTTACTACTTTAATCGCCTTTGTCTTGGGAATAACGCATCCCACTTAACAATGGGGGAGGGCCATAAAATCGAAACTGGATTATAAAGCATTTAACACTTTAAGCCTGCATTTCGACTTTGTATGCAAAACTCCCGGATCCTCCGCTGTCCCAGTTCTGTGTAATTTTTTGCCGACGGCAAAAATCAAAAATAAAGAAAATATTTGAAAGTTTTTTGTAAAGATTTTTCTTTTATTTGTTTTTTTGTGGATTTTTTCTTGGTTTTTGTTTTTATTTTATCTCCAGGTGCTTGGCAATGTTTTTTGTTGTTTGGATTTGTTTGTTTTGCTTGCCTTGCTCCATGTTTCACATTCACGTTTTGCACGTTTCTTGGTTTTGTTTTTACTAAATTTGCTTTAGGTTTGCTAACATTTTTGTTGCTGTGTTTTATGCTTTAGATTTTGCCTTCATTTCGATTTAAGTTTTAATAATAATAATTTTCTTTTTCGCTTTATTACACTTAATTATGTTTGTCTTGTCTGGTATTTGTAAGCATAATTAATAATTAAATTGTTTATATAATAGATAATAATTAGAATTACTTAATGCATAAGAGAATTTATAAAATAGAATGTTTTTGACATTTTTCTTTGTTTTTCCTTCCTTTCCTGTGAAATATTTTCATTTTCGCTTTTTGCTATATCAATTTTTGTTTTTCCTATGCATCTATTGGGTGTTGCCTGTTTGCTTCTGTGTTTTTCCGTTGCCCTCCTGCGAACGCACATTTAATGTTAAAGGGAATGTTTTTTGTACAGCAAGTGGATGGGAAATTAATTGATCTTCGAAATTAAACCATTTGTTGTCTCGGTAAGTAGCAACAATTTATTTGTATCACACAATTGTTGTAGCTGGCAGGCGGAAAATCGAATCAACAGAACTGAACAGAATGGAATGCAGTGAGTGGTCGGTCGGCTGTCTTCCTATTGCGGTACAACAGTGCGTATGCTTCATGTTAAATTACTAATCGTTAAACTCTAGGCATTACTTATACGTCTGTGTGTTCGAATTGATACTTAATAACTAAAGCTAAAATTGTGTCTGTGTGTGTGGTGAGTGTGCGTATCCTAGGGCTTTAGTTAATATTTTCAATAATTTACAACGTGGATATATCCAACAGGCCGGCACTGGCGACCACAGCCGCCTCGTGACCAGGATGATAGTGATGGTACAGCTGGTGGTGCTGATGCTGCTGCTGCTGCGGGAGATGCTGCTGCTGGTGCTGTTGCTGGTAGTGCTGCTGCTGCTGCTGGTAGTGGAGATGCTGCTCCTCGAGATGCTGCTGCTGCATGTCCAGCATGCTGGCCGAGGCCGCGAACGAGGAGCCAGCTGCAGCGGCAGCGGCAACAGCGGCTGCAGCTGCAACAGCGGATGAGGCAGCCGCCGCTGAGACGGACGAGGATGAGGATGAGGATGAGGCAGCGGCGGCGGCGGCGTTTGCAGAGGCGGATGGGGTCAGCTGGTAGGCGGCTGCCAAGGCGGGTGAATGCGCGGCGTTGTGGCCACTGGAATGCGCCGAGGAGCGGCCTCCCGACGAACCCGATGCCGTCGGACTGGGCCGTCCGTTCAGCAACTGTTGCTGCTGCTGCTGCTGTTGTTGCTGCTGTGACGCCGTCGGCATGTACGGCGGCAACGGCGGCGAAACGCTCACAGTGGAGGCTGCTCCATAGGCGCTGGCCATTTCTCACATATGGGCCAGCGGTGCCATCGTCCGCAGTGACTGCTGGTGCTGCAGGTGATGTTGCTGCTGCTGCTGTTGCTGCTGCATCGCTTGGTGTTGCTGCGGGAGGTGTTGCTGCTGCTGCATCGCTTGGTGTTGCTGCGGGAGATGTTGCTGCTGCTGCTGTTGCTGCATCGCCTGGTGCTGCTGCTGCAGATCGGGCGAGTCCGTCTGATAGTGCAGCAGGTGACGCTGCTCGTCCGGCAGATGGTACATGTTCATCAGGTGATTCAGCTCACCGCCGCCGGCTGTTGCCGCCGCTGCTGCTGCTGCCGCTGCCGCAGCCGCCGAGCTGTATTCCCTCTTCATGATGTGATTGTTATTGTTGTTATTGTTGTTGTTGAGCGCTATGGCACTGGGACTGGGCGACACGGGCTCGGACTTGATGCTCGAATCGCTGGGGCTGTGACTCTGGCAGGACACCTGGCCACCGCCGCCTCCACTGGATCCGTAGGGAGCCGGACTGCCCGGCTGCTGTTGCAGGCTACTCGTTCCGTACGGCGACGGTGATCCCGGCTGTTGTAGGCTGCTGCCGTACGGCGATGTCTGTCCGCCGGACACTGTGCCGTACATCGCATAGCCGTTGTTGTACATGTGACCCATGTCGTAGCGCTGGGCGGCCGCGTAGTGCTGGCCCATGTAGGAGGTCTGATAGGCGGCCGCTCCGGCCGGATCCGCGTGCATCATGTAGCCGTTGGGCATGTATCCATTGGGCGCGTTCATCTGGTACATATCCTGGCGCGCCTGTTGTGCCGCCGCCGCTGCTGCTGCCGCCGCTGCCGCTGCACTTCCTCCGCTGCCGTTCAGGGATTGATTCTGACCCTGGCCCTGCACTCGAGTGGGCGTTACTGGTTCTCCAGGCGCTCCACCGCCACCCACTCCCACGCCCGCCTGACCGGGCATTAGGCCTCCCATCGGGTACTTCTCCTTTGTCTTGGTCAGCGTTTTGGTCTTGCGACGCGGCCGGTACTTGTAGTCCGGATGCTCCTTCATGTGCACCGCCCTCAGCCGCTTGGCCTCGTCGATAAAGGGCCTCTTTTCCGCCTCGGACAGATCCTTCCACTGGGCACCCAGTCTCTTCGAGATCTCAGAGTTGTGCATCTTGGGGTTGTCCGAGGCCATCTTCCGCCTCTGTCCGCGGGACCACACCATGAAGGCGTTCATCGGCCGCTTCACTCGATCCGCGTGCTGTTGGTTCTTGTTGGCCGTTGCGCTGTTGTTGTTGTTGTTGGAGGCTCCGCCGGTCATGCTGCTCAAGGCGGATCCGGCGCCCAGGTGCTGCTGCTGCTGGGAATGCTGCTGGGGATGCTGCTGTTGCTGCTGCTGCTGATGGCTAACGGGCGAGGTCATGTGGTGGCTGCCAATGCTGCTCTGCGTGGGACTCAGCTCACTGGAGCTGTGCAACGGGGAGCTCTGCTGCTGGCTCACCTGGCTGCCGCCGTTCCCGTTCAGGGTATTGGCCATCGAGGACTGCAGCGAGCTGAGCGGATTGGGACTCTGGCTGGCCGCAATGTGGGCGCTCATGTGGTGGTGATGGTGGTGATTGTGGTGGCTCAGCTGCGAATGGGTCAGGTGAGACTGGCCGAGATTCATCAGCGGCGCCAGGGCCGAGTACGGCGAGGCGGCGTGGCCATGGAGCGCCGCGCTGGTATGATGCGGCGGCATGGTGGCGTGCAGCAAGCTGCCCTTCATGTCCGATTCCATGGTCAGCATGTTAGGTGGCGAGTAAAGGTCGATCTCCTCCTGTATGATACGGATTTTGCTTTTCTGGGATTTGGCTTTTTGCGGGAGTAGCTGCTTGCTGGCTCGCTAAGGCGCTTGCTTAGTTTGTTAATTAGTTTTTGAACATTTTGCGGGAAACCATGTTGCACTTGGTATGTTTTTATGTTTTGTTGTTGTTTTCAATCGATTTTTGTGTCGACTAAAGTGACAATAGTTGGTATCAAAATTTGTTGGCTCTCTTTGGGTTTTAGCTTTGGGTTTTAAGCTCCACAGTCACAATTTCTCTATTTGCGCCGCGCAAACACTGGGAAAACACTTGAGAATTGTTGTTTAAAAACCCGACGCGATATGGTCGTTGTCTTGCTTGTGTATTTATTATATTTATTTGTATTTTTCTTTTTTATTTCTTGGCCAAATCAGCGCGTTTGCGGGAACAGCGAAAAAATACCTCCACACTAGGCGGAATTGAGCACCTTTCTGTTTCTCCGGACGACGGCGAAACCTGTTCGAGGTGCGTTCTACGTTGCCTTTTCCCGTGCCTCTTTCTCTCCCCTGCCTTTATGCCCTGCTGATGATGATGACGAGGCACGAACGCGCACGCCGAACGAGCCGAGACGAACCGAAGCGAAACCGAGTGTACGAGGCGAGTTCGAGTTGCTGCTTGCTGTTGCGTGTTTGCGCGTGTGCTGACAACGGCATGTGAGAGTCGAATGAGACACTGACTGTCGCTGGCGGCTCGAGCAACCTCCGTTTCCGTTCCGCACACACACACCCAAGCACACAGACAGGGTGGCTGCGAAAAACGGGTCTCTGACAGCGGCTGTGTCGAAGTGTGCGTCGGCATGTGGAAACCAGTTTGCCCTCCGCTGGCCTTGGCCAGAGCGAGACAACCCTAGTGCGCGGTGCTCTGCTAATAAATCAAATAAACGCACAGCCTGTGTCTGTGTGCCTTGGCTGTGTTGGTGAGCGCTGGCTGGGTCGGATTTTGCGCAGCCCCGCGCACCAATGAGCGGGTCGTATGAGCAGTTCCGCCTCACAGTGCTGTCTCGCTTCCGCCCAGTATCGATCCGTGTTGCGCCTGACGTTGCCATAAAAATGTCGTCGGCGCGGTCTATGCGGTTTATGGCAAGCGATGTTGCCGTTCTTCTCCTTCGCGGCGCCGAAACTCTGGAGGAATTTTTCGCCATAACCGTATAAATTTCGAGCTTTAAACATGGCCGACCCCAGTGGGCCAGAGGAGGGGCGGTGGGAGGGAAGCAGAGGTCGGGCGGGGGGGCGTGGCAGGGCGGTAGATCCGTGTTTGCGGCGTTTTCGCCGTTAGAGCGCGTCTCACGCGCATAGTTTTTGCCTATTTTTTCTCCTCCTTTCGGTACTTGCATATTTATTAAAAAAATTACAACTTACAGTTAAGGTCAAGAGAGAAGAACTTAAAATTACGGTATTGTATGATATTTTCTCAAACTGGGAGTATTGATTGGTACATTTTCAGTATTTTATACGATTTAGTGTCAAATTTAATTATTATATTTTATAATATGGTTTAAGTACTTTAAAAATCAGGAAATATTTTAAATTAATATCTAAAACCCAGTATTTCAGCACTTTTTTGTTTAAACAATAGATAAATTCCCATGATAAACCTAATATTATGATTTTCAATATTACAGTAAGAATATTATTTTATATTTAAATTGGTTTTAAGATGAAATTTTAAATAATTATTTTGACAGAAAAACTATGCAAGTGTATAAGTTAAATATAACGTCATAAACTGTGAAAACTTTAAGATTTACATCTTCAAATAAATAAAAAGCATTATTACTTGCCCTTCGACTGTACAGAAAACTATATATGTACATATATATCTAGAGCCCTTCACCTCCCCCGCTGCATCTTGCGCCGTGGTTCTTATTAACCTAATGGGTTTGCCAAGGTAGCTGCCGAATAATTGTGTAGGCAGCGAGCCGGCAGCAGATGGAAAAAATTTATTAAGCAAGTGCACTGCAGCTGGCGCTGGCGCAGGCAACAACACAGCAAATGTATCTTTTGCGGAATGTATCTCGCTCCGTGCGAAACTTTGATGCGGCTTGGCATCCGCTCGCTCACGTATCCACGAATCCACCACACGAGCTGGTTGGCCTCCCTGGCATTGTCTCAGTACCAGCTCCTAGCTCCCACTCCCATTCCCTTTCAGGATCCCCATTTAATTTACCTTCGCCTCGATTAATGCAGTTTTTACTCGGCGCTCGTAGTTCTTTTGGGCTGCCGTTGCCCGTGAGTAACTCTCGGATGCCTTTGTTCCGACTTTCAGCAACGTAAAGTGATTGGATTCCGGTTCTCAGCAGGCTAACACCATGGCACACTCATGGTGGAGTAATGCAAGTGGGTTGTCGATTAATTAGAGCTTAAATACGATCTGGATAATGGCCATTATCGGATAAGTGGCCTAGGCTTATGCGTTCACTTAAAACGATTCATTTTGGTACTACATATTAATAATTTTTTATTGTGTAAATTTATTGAAGGAGTAATATTTATTAATGGTTTTTGAATAAGTATTATTTGAATATTTCTAATATAGTTTTTATGGCAATTAATAAAGATTCGTCCAATGTACTGCACAATGCTAACTATTATTTTTTAACTAATATGTACATTTCAAAAATATATATACTTTTATCCAAAATATACAAAACTAATTTTAAATTTAAGGAACTGCAAGAAATATTTTTTTCTTTTAATTTTTTAATTATTCAAAAACAATTACCTTGCATTTGTATGTATTTTCTCCTGAAGAATCAACGTCTTAGTTCCTGCAAGTCATCTTTCGAGCACTTGAGCCGCGCTACTAACCCATTAAAAATGTATAATACAAACAAAAGTCGGTATGTGGGCTCGTTCGGGGCCTGCTTAATGAATTTATGGCCAATTGCAAATCATTTGACAATGGAGCTCAGCAGAAAACAACAATAAATAAGTGGAGGAAGGAAGGCAGCAAACGGCGAGCCGGCCAAACAATGCAAAAACCTGCCCCAGTAACTGACCTACAACAAAGCAAGAGCAAAACACGGCAACAAAAACGCAAATCTTAGCCGCAAAAAGTTGGCCAAAGAAAAGGAAAAACTCAAAAGTCGATGTCGATGTTGATTCTGCTGGGCCCGGCCTATTGTGTAATGCCAAACACAAATATACAGAGGGGAAAATACACACATTATTCTTGTTTCATTATCAACGTACTTGCTACGTATTATTATGATGCTGCTGCTTGTGGCATTGATTCCTTTGATGATGGCAAGACTGTTGCTCTTCAGAAAGCCTTCGCCATTCATTTGAAAATGGGAAAAATAAACCAAAAACCCAAAAAGACTGAACACCAAAAACACAACAACAGCTCGAGCGGGAACCAGACCAAGCCCAGACTTAAGCCCAGACTTGGGCTCGGACTCTGGCTCGGATTTGGATTCGGATGCGGATTGCGATTCCGATTCCGATTCGGGTTCAGAACGAGAGACGAGTAGACACTCAGACGGCTTTGTTGCCGTTGCTATTTGTGCTCCACGTTTGACGTTTGAGCGTGCTGGGCGCGTGTGAATGAAAAGGAAGCTCACTCGCAAACAAAGTCAAGGTCATTGTAAAGAGTTTTAATTGTTCGCACAAAAAAAGAAAAGAAAGAAAAAAAAAAACGAAAAACATAATAATAAAAATAAAAATCCTCACACACTCATACTCTCGTACACCGGCAGAGGAATAAAGCAGAAAAAACACACAAACACAAACAAACAATGGGCGGGAGGGCATTACACAAACAAACATTCGTACATAATAAAAGAAATAAAAACGCAACCGAGGAGCGGACAATGGCGAAATGGCAACAAGAGGGGCAGCAACAACAAAGGCCAGAATTGGCAAGCCAACAAGTTGAATCTGAATAAAAGTTCGTAAAAGGATACATGGATAGAGTTCATGACTTTTCCGATTTTAAATAAATTATGAATGGCCACAATGAAAGGTAAATGTCTTTGGGAATTTTGTAGATAACGCAAAAAACAAAGAATTAATTAAATAAAATCTTACACAGACTAAGAACCTTAAGAAGATCATTAAAATTTAATTAAAATCAACCCACATTTATTTAATTTTTTTTTATATTAATACAGACTTCATTTTATGTTTCTTAGGTGTAAATGCATTAGTTTCTGACTTTTAATATATCCTAGTAAAATAAAACTTTAAGTAGCAGAAAATCACAAAAAACTTAATTATATATTAAATTTATTCTTCAATCGTTTCTGTAGAAAAAACTGTCAATCTCTAATATTTTCTTCAAGTTTATTACATAAAAACTGTGGTATCGTTGCCTTGACCCCACAATTGATCCCAAATGAAACTTTTTTTTTTTGGCGAAATATCAATACAGTTTCCAGCGTTATAGCCCATATTGCATCCGTTTTTGTTGGCCAAACTTTGGGCCACTCCTTTTTTGTGTGTGTGTGTTTTTGGTTATCCTTGATAGCCACATTCTGGTGCGCAACTTTCGCTGGTTCTCTCTAAAACTGGGATCTGTAACGCTCCCTAAACGCTTTGCTCTTGCAACAACTTTTGCCCGGCAACTGTTTTACTGTTTTACGAGTTCGTTTATCCGTTTAGCAGGCGCCCCGAAAAAAAAGTAAAAATAAATACGAAAAACAAGTAGAAGGAACCCCAAACCGACAAAAAATCTGCAAACACTCGTTGCGAGAACAAAAACAAGTGCAGGAAAAAAATTACGTATACGACCCGTAGTCTCGACACTTGCAGACGAAACCCCACCCACACACACACACACACACACACTTCGTCACTCACACACATGCTGAAAGGGCGAGTGCGAGAGAGAGAGCCACACAGACACCAACACAGAGAATAAGCAACAGACACATCCACAGACGCTATTCAGACTTATTCATTTTACACATTCATTTCCTCATTCAATTCGCAATTGTATACGAAATTTCAATTGTTTGTTGAATGTATTATATGCGTTGTGGCTGTGGAATGGCACCGTTATTGCCGTTATTGTTGTTGTTGTTGTTGCTGTTGTTGCTTCTCCACTTGCCACGATGACGACGAGGATGATGACGTTGTTGAAAATTGCATTCGCAGGCGAAGTTCAGAGCGAGCGAGCGCGCGTGTGTGTGTGTGTGTAGAAGCAACAGGTTGCTCTAGCTTTTGAAATTTTGCCACAGGAGACAAAGAACAAATGAATCCGGATAGGACCCCGAGTGTATATGTGTGTGTGTTTGTGTGTATAGCCTGATTGCATGACGATGATAAGCGCGAAGTTCTGGCCATTGAAATGGTGAACGTGTTGATGAGCACAGCATTCACTCACCCATTCATTCATTCATTCATTCAGTCAGTGAGTTTCCAGCGAAAGTGAAAGTGGGTCGGTTTTGTTAGGATGTTTAGAAGGGGCCCTAGGATGGCCCAGGAAGGCTGTCTCTCCGCCTGTCTGTCCTCGCCAGAACAATAAAATGGCATTAGTTTTTGGGCTCTGAACTTGATGCAGGAACAATAAAGGTGGCAGCCAGAGCAGGATGGAAGTTCCATCATCGATTTTATGCGGTCAAACCAGAGAGACAGCCAGAGAGAGAGAGAGAGAGAGAGCGAGCGAGAGAGACAGTTAGAAGGAACTGCCCCACATTCTATTCATGGAGACGAGGCCCCAAAAGAGTTGAAAAGTGAAAGATGCAAATAATAGCTCAGCTCTCCGTGCTCAGTGCTGCCATCCCTTTCGGCGCAGACGGGGCGTGTTTGTCAGCCAAGGCGAACAAAGAGCCAAAGATATAATATCTTATTGTTATTCTGTATTATTTTTGTGTCATTGAACTTATTTTGCCATAAAAAAATGAGAGTACGAGGGCTGGCTAGACGGCGGAAAGAGAGACCGCCAACGCAATCATAATCAATAAGGGAAAATGCAATTGTTTCAGGTTCAGACCCCGATTTTATTTCACTTTTTTTTTTTTACTCTCCCGAACAGCTTAAACAATGGCTTCCAACTGTTTTGCAGGCCCAAGGCAGATAGATCGCCAGAACACAGAATGTTTTGCGGGGCGGTGATTTCACGATTAGCAAATTGATTTTTTATTTGTCTGAACCTTTGAGGCATTCTTTAGAGTTCATTTTAAAGCTGGAAATTAGATAACTGATAAAGAAGATTGTTTTGTTATGAATAATAAGGGATATTTCTGAGGGATATCATTTTTCATTGAATCAATTGATTCGTTTTAGAACATTATGAAGGCAGCTCTATAATATGTAATGTATGAATGTTCTTAAATAAGCTAAAAACTAATCAGAAAGTTTGCATTTTTTAGTTTTGCCTTTATTTCAAGAGATAGATTTTTTATATAATTATTGTCTTTATTAAATATTTTTATTTTCATTTTAAAAAATATAGTCTTTTAAAGGCAATAAAAATGGAAAGTTACAAAGAGAGGTAGTCAACAAGAACATCCATTAAATTTATTTAAATGTACATATATTTCATCTTCTCATATGCAATTTCAAAAGCTCATTCCCTGGCAGCAATATCTTGCGCCTACATATCCCACTGGAAATTGCTCATTTAATAAAACTAATAAAACTTGTTCGTATGTTTGGTGCGACTCAAAATGATTCGAATGGGGAAAATAAGAAAAAAAAATCGTAACTGCAAGAATGAGCTTATAAAGATGGAATATGAAAATTCCCGTTGACTGTCGCCATATTTCCATTTAGTGGCTCTTGGGGCGGATACGGCCAATTGAGTGGGGCGATGACGACGATGGATGTCGACTGCAGAAGTTCTTTGTTCATGTGCCTGGGCGTAATTTATCGCATCATTATCAACGTGCTGCGATGTGGGGCCAGAGGCTCGTTAAAGGTTGTTGTCGCTGGCTCCTATTGGCGATGCCGCGCAAATTGCAGCCACTTAATTCAATTTAAATAAATTTAAAATGCGTTGAACTAGTTGAGCAGCAGTCTCTGTCTCTGTTTTTCCCTCTAGACCTTACTCCTCAGGGTGTTTGCGTCGTTTAAACTTGAGTGCCACAATTGGAATAAGTAGAGGAAATAAATATGTGAGTTTAAGTGTTCAGAAGGAGAACTGATTTAATTGTCTCGGAGTGTGTGAATCATGTATAAAAGTCTCTCTATAAATAAAATACAAAATGGGAGACTTGGATAACTAAACTCTTGGAAACTTAATAGTAAAACACGCGTAAAAAATTTAAAATTGTTATTAAATCCTTCACGAACTAGCAGCCGAAAAGTAGGCAATGCTTTAAGGTCAATAATGGCGTATCATTATTTCTCACTTTTATTTGGTGTTTATCATTTTTTCATTTCTATTTTTCCATCTCTGTGATTCTTTTTTTTAACTCAAAAACCCGAGTCTTACTGCAACCAAGTGATAAATCGCTGAGCGTAACACATTGAAACTTGACGGCGGCGACGGAAAATCGACGGAGTAGGAATCCCTTCCAAGAGTTCTTCAGTTACCGGGCTCCGTTGCCTTGTCGAAAGCGTCAAACTTCTGGCCAGAAACTGGAAGGGCAAACACAACAAGGAAGGGATCATCTAGCGCTTCGCTTCGGGCGTGAATAAATGAAGTTTGCAAATTGCACCACGCCTGACCACCGCCAAGGCATTCGTGCTGCCGCCCGGCAGCAGTGGCAGTAGCTGTTGCAGTGCAGTCAGCATTACGAATGCAAAACTTTGTCCTCATTACTCGAGATGCTGGGAACACGGAGTCGAAGTTGAGATTGGAAGCTGGAAGGAAGCTGCCCCTGGGTTAAGGCGTTGCTCTCGGTCCAAGTTATGGCGTCTGTCACAGCGGGGCCAGAAAAACTTGTCGTCATCGCATTGTCCGGCCCAAGTTCTCGGCAGCTGTAGGGCCTCTGAAGGACAACCAGAACGAAGAGGGGGATGGGGATAAGGACGGAGGAACGGGGAACAAGGACCGAAGTACGATGAGCGATGACGACAACATCTGCAGTTCCAGTGCCGGCCAAAGTCCAGCAGCTGTCAGCCCGTCTAACAAGTGTCACAGCAAGTTTTCGCTACTCTTCTCTGGACCCGAACTGGACATGGAGAGATCCTATACTACATATATATATGTATATATGTGAATATTCGTGTATATATGTATATAGCACTCCTGCCGAGTCCTCGGACACTCTGTGTGGACTCTTTGTGAAAGATTAAAATCTGCAAACAGTTGTCATCCCAGTTTGAGTTTCGCAAATATTCCAAACGGCCCCGGGTCCTTCGTGCTGATTAAATGATTTAAGGTCAGTTGGATTTTGTTTGGTTTTCTACTTACTTACTAGCCTGTCGTCGTCTGCTCACTAATTCATGAGTAATTAGTAAGCAGAAAGTTTTCTAATTGACTTAGGCCTGATCTAATTGTGAGTGAACTGAGGCAGGTATTTGCTTTAAAAATAATTGTGTGTGCAAGTGAATTTAAAGTAAATATTAAGATAGGGTATTTTAATGCAATTATAAGTCTTATTCTTAAGTCTGATTTTTGTTTTAACTTAAATTAATATTTAATACAGTATCAAAGCATTTTATTTTTTTAAATTAATTATTTTTTTAAGAATGATATGGAAACATTTCCTATTGTTAAGATATTATAATTCTTTACTTGTTGCTTATCTTAATTTCATTATTCTATTTTTAGATATTTGAGATCTGCAGTTTTTTAAACTAATAAAATGTACAAAAAGCAATATCCAAACTTAGCTGATATTCCTGGAAATAGTTTGTACCAATTATTACAAAAATTCCTGTGAGAACATATTTTCAGTAGCTCTTCGATGCCGCCCTATACAACATAAGACCAAATAATTGGACCACCTGCACTGCTATTATCATCCGATCGAATCTCTTTATCCCCAATGTAGACATAAAATTACGAAGGGCCTAAACGCCGTTTAGAGTAACATTAAACTAAATACCCATAGAAACCCATGACCGCATGAAATTAAAGACAACAAACAGTCCGTCCGCTGGGAAACTGAAATCCCCTGTAATTTGCCAAGCCAGTTACTCATCGAACGGGATCGGGACGCAAACGAGATCAATCATCAGACGAAGAGGCCGAAAAAAAACCTAAAATCGCTCATCAAATTTAGCAGAATGTAGAGTACACTGAAAGAAATCCCCCATGGCCGGCAGACAGCTGGTAATCAGGGCACGCAAATTCTGCGTGCTGTTCCGAGTAAACTCGAAACCCTTGATGGGGTATATGCTACGTAGGCTGTTGGTAGGGGTAGCTCAGAACCAGTAGCGATTCGAGACTAAGTCCCTGTAATTTGAGTCGATTTTTCCGGCATGCTGTTCTCTGAACTCATCGAGATGCCCTGCCATGGTCTGCCCTGCTCGTGGTTCCATTTTAATTGCAGTCGCCGGGACTGGGCAAAAAAAAAAAAATTCGAAAAAGGTCGGCTCTTGCTACGCTCTGCAATTAGATCCAAAAACGTAAGACGAAGCCGCAGCCAAGGATCGCAAACGAGATCGCAAGATGCGTACTAAGCGATACGCCAGGGCTTCCACACAACGTTCTCTCCTCCTCGAGATCTCCCTGTAATTATGGGACTCGTGAGAAGTAGTGACCTGCCCGCGTACCCAGAATCCCCCCGATCCCGATCCGATCCGACCCTCGCCCTCTTTTATCCAGCAAATTAGAATCATTTGAATGACAATGACAATGCAATAAGGAATCAGTTGGCGGAAGTTTGGTTTTAAATATTTTGTAAATTTTGTGGGCGTCCACCGGGGTGCTCTGGGCCTCGCCAAGATGCTTAATGCCATAATTAAATTAAATCCCTCAAAATGGCGAGGCTCACAGCTCACAGTGTTGTGCGCACTCGAGCATGCCAAAGTTTCTCGAGGAGCTTGTCTTGGACACTCCCCTCGCAATGGGCACATGGTTTTGGCTACGGGCTTGGGTTTGGGTTTGGACAGGGGTCTAGGCATGGGCTTATGGCCGATCGTCTGATGAGAGAGGAGAAGACGCTGCCCCACAGCTCATTCCAGTTGGCCGGTGATGAGTTTTTAATGGCTGGCGCTGTGAATTATGGTTTTCGTATATACATATGCCCTCGAAACTGGTTATGGTCACATGATTTGCGCCGCCAAATCACTGAGCAAACTGGAGCTAATCGAAAAGAGCGAAGAGTGATTTCTAAGGTTTAGCTTGGATTTTCGGAAGGTTTTAAGAGGAATTACTTTATTTTTAAATTAAATTACTTACTGTTGTATTTGAAATATTAATGTTATGGGCATGCAGAAGAAGAAATCTCTTATAAACTCCATAAATTTTATTCTCAAATCTTGTAAAAACTTTATAAAGCCCCTAATATAGTACTCTCCTTAAATCAAACCCCAGTCACTGCACTAAACAAGGCATATTTGTATCAACCTTTTAAAGAAAACCACCCCATAAATAGTTGATAATTATTCGAACCATATTTTATCAAACTTCACAGCCTATCCAAGCTTTCATCGGCGAGGAAAACAAAGTCCACACGCTTTCATATCTCAATAATAGGGAGAGAAGAGACTGTGCCACAGGGCAACTGACCGAGTGTGGCATGCTCCACAGATCTCAGAGATCTGCCCCGTTCATATGCTAATTCATATTGATAAAATATAGAAGTGAGCCGAAAAGCTGATTCGCTTTATTCATTAAATGTTGAGGGGCCTGAAACTCTGTAATTTACAACGCATACAGTTAAGATCGGAGAGCCATATATTATACACTTTATTTGGACTGGAAACTTATGTACCCGAAGATGTTTGTCCAGAGACCAAAGATTCGCATAACTTATAGTGGGGTCGTGATTAAAAATGCAAAAAGTAAAAGGTTGAACGAAGAACATCGGGTGTTAATAAATATCCAATGATATGGGAGAGCCTGTCACTTTAATTGTTTTCGAGATAGAAAAATTCAAGCCCCCTTCGCTCTCTCAGTCTCTGTATAAATTTATATAAATATCAATGAAGTATGAATTCATTTGGCTGCCATATGGCGACACGTATTAATAATTTCGATTATGTCTTTATTCAGTTAAAAAAAAAAAGAATGAAAAAGCCAAGAACTAGCTTAAGAATTCTCCTAAAACACTTTGAGCAGTCCAAGACAAGACAGAACCAAACGCATCAGAAAGAACTTTTAATGATCACAATAAATAACTCCCTAAAAATTCAAATATTTTGCTAATATCTCACGAAATTAATTCATAATTAGGCAACTTCACGCCACCAGCACGCACCAAGATCCGAAATCCGAAATCCAAAATCCGAGGCCCAACAACTCCCATTCCAACGCGGGGTGGCGAACAAAAGTGGACAGTGATTGGGGCATAAATTATGAGCCCCTTCGTATCTGGACAGTTGCTGGATCTTCGAGTTCGAGGCTGAGGCTGAGGCTGAGGCTGGAACTGGACTGGCTAAGTGTGAGATTTGTCAAACGTAAATTAGACATGGGGTCAGAGGCACAGTGGATACGGTATTCAAAATTTTACAAACATATTAGAAAAATTATTTTTCTTACAAATGTAAACAATATAAAAGGCATTTACTTACAATAAACACCTCTATAAAGCGGAAATATGTTATTAAAAATATTATTTCCTCTACGAAAATATTTAAAATAATTCTTAATAACCATTTCCATTCCTTATACCATATTTTTTAGTTATATATAAATTATATATCAGATTTTATAAGACCACTGTGGATGGATGACTATGACTCCACACGCACATGGAGGAACAAAGAAGCTGCTGACCGCATACCATGTGGCCCTCGTTCCGCCAGACCTTAGAGGCGGTGGAGGAACTGGATGAGGCCAAGGAGGAGATGGAGTGGATGCTGCGGTTCCTTCTGCAATCCGCAGAAGTAACAAGTAATAAGCCAGTCGCTGTCGTCGCCATTGAAATGCTGTTACAAGTAACTGAAAACGCGAACAATGAGAGCTCGCCAGCCGGTCGGTCAGTGAACAATGCCCCCGGGTCTGAACCCTGGAATTCCAGCTCCCAGCTCCCCAGCTTCACCCCGGAGATGTTATTAATATGGCTGACAATTTGTCGTTGTCCACGTTCACGTCGGTCAATGAAATGGAATGCCTCTAAAATAAAAAGCCAGAGAGCAGTTCAAATTGTCGCACTCGCCATTCCCCATTCCCCATTCGCCATTTGCCATTTTATTCAATTAACTTTCAAGACAAATATATATGTGCAGGGCAAGGCGATATATATACGTGTGCACATGCGTCTGCATCTTGTAGGAGCCATTTTCAATTTGCTGTTTTCAGCAGTTTCGGCATCCGGCTGAAAGGAAATGCATCATCAGCATTTGCATTCAAAGGCGGCCCCCAAAGTCTTGAAACTTG
Organism: Drosophila ogumai; assembly: GCA_018904815.1. NCBI lineage: Eukaryota > Metazoa > Arthropoda > Insecta > Diptera > Drosophilidae > Drosophila > Drosophila ogumai. The sequence continues at coordinate 31,043 of JAEIIJ010015606.1, read as the reverse complement.
AAATTACTTGAGCTCGTTAAAGTGGGAATGACGTGGAGATGGTGATGGAGATGGTGATGAAGATCCTGGAGCATCCAGCTTAGAACGAGGGCGTAAATTACCAAAAAAAGAGAAAGGAAGGAGCCGAAATGAAATGGCCACTGGCAATTGACACCACCAATAATCCCGGCTCGAACAAAGCCCCAGAGTTCGACAGGCAGATGAAATTTTCGCTGAGCTCCGCACTTGTTTTGTTTGCCACTCGCCCGGTGCTCGGTGCTCGGTGCTCGATGCTCGGGCACCAACTTTGTGTGTTACAATTTTGTTTTGGATTATATTTTGCTCACATTTTCGCAGCGCAGCTATTTGTGCTTTGCATTCGGTTGGTTCTAATTGCCACAGAGCTCAAATGTTCCAATTTTCTGCTTGATTAAAGCCCAGTTGCTCAGCTAATTACAGGGAGGGGCCAGCGGCAGAACAAGCTAAACAAGCAGAGCTATGCAGTCAATTTTGGTTCAATCGGGATTGGTTTACTTAGCCATGATTGAATAGCTGGGAGGGGAAAAACAAAATACTAAAAATATTGTTGAGCTAGAAAAGCGTGTTCGATTTTCAAAAGTAATTCTTTGACTGTTTCTAATCACATTAATTGAATGAAAACATTTTTCATTGACAAACCTTTTCTAAAAAAAATAAATACATGGGTAAATTAAAATTAAAAGTCTAATTTGATTGGACTGTTGTTATTTAAAAGGAGGACTTAATTATACTGTCTGAAAGCAATAAAATTCTCAATTTCTGTTCTATTCTATTTGTTTCGCTTTGTTTTGTAATGCCATATTTTGCCCTTACATTTCCATTATCGTAACAAACACCTGGTCTCGAAACCCAGCCCTGCGATTACTCCAATCTACTTTGCGCACTTTCCAAGCAATTTCATCCTTGGCAGCAGGATAATGCACAGGACTCGGAAGCTGGGGGATGTCAGAAATGAATAAAAAAAAAAGGGAAAATGAGAATGGCTGAACAAAATCAATCAAAAATCTCAGACGTTTGCTTTTGATTCGAAGTAATTTGAAAGCAATCTACGACAAAACAACAAACAAACAAACTCCGAAGATACAAGGGCCAACTTGGTGCCTCGGCAGGCTCTTCCCGGTTCCTGGCTGCTCCTGGAGTCGCCAGGAAAACAGGGAAAAGCACTTTGGACCCCCGACCCATGGGCTTAACCCATGGCATCGTCATCAAGTGGGCCACCTCATCATAAGTAAGCCAAGCACTTTGCTGAGCAAATGTGCAAATAGGCATCCCAGCTACGGTGACTCTCAAACTGTGCCCCGCCAAGTGCAACGAACGTTGCAGGTTGCAGATTGCAGGTTGCTCTTAGCTGGCAAGGGCACATAGGCATAACTAGACACATTCATCCCCACGGCTGCCACTCGCACTCGCATTCTATTTTTGCACATGAGTTGTTTTACTTAAGTTCTAGCGTTGCACTCTCAAGGCACATGCACCTTATCCCTCCATCTCCATCTGCCTCTGTCACTGACTTTGCATCTCCATTCCCGTCTCTGCCCTCTGCCCGCCGCCAGTCTGGCTAAAATGTTACCAAACGTGGCTCGAATGTCAGCGGCAGTCGTCGCTGCACTGTTGTTATGCAGTGCTCAAGTAATCAGTGCTACTGTCGCTTTTTGTTTGTCCGCCGTCGGTGTCTGTTTCGGAGTCAGTGTTGCAGGCACAGTGGGCTAAAGGATAAGGATTTATTCTTCAAAGATTATATATCTTAAATATATTTTTGTATGATTTTATTAAGAGTGAAATTGTAAAAAATCTTACCACAAATTTACTTATTTTCAAATATTTGTAAATATTTATTATAAAATGGATCATGTTCATAGACTTCCTTAATCCTTAAGGCCTTGAAAAATTATTTCTCAATTGAGAAGCCTTTTTATAAGAAAATCCTTTATGATTAAAACTGGCTACGACCTTTCAAATGCTGACTGATCTAGTGTTAAGATCATACAAATATTGACTGTTCCTTAATACATTTTGTTAAGGAAATACTTGTAGTTTTAGATGGAAAATGTTCATATTTCATAGAAAAAATATTGATTTATATGCAACCTACAATACTTAATAATATAATTTTTTTTTACACTTTATGTTACCACATATTTTCCTTCGACTTTGACCCACTGTCCCGGCTAGTCTGGCTTGGTCCAGGGCCGGGGGTCTGGGTTCTGGTTTTTGGTCTGGGACTTGGCAATGAGTCCCTCGCCTTGGACGCTGCCATCTTTCAACCCACCAGGCCACCTCCAGCTACTCCCCTGCCCCAAGCCGCGTTTCTTCTTCTACTTATGTTGCAAATATGGCGCCGCATGCACATATAATGTTTTTTTTTCTTTAATGTCTTTTTTTTTTTTTGTGATTTATGGCGGTTGTAAGTGGAAACTCGGTGCACTTGCCTGGTAAATTAAGTGCTTATTTGGAGTTTAAGTTGCCGCAATTAGACATTTTCTCAAGGGGCCTGCTCTTGGGCAGATACCTGAGGAGTGGCTAGATGGCTGACAACTTGGTGGATGCTCAGCGACCCCACGAGTCTCATCAAGAACCTTAACTCCCCCGGGAGGACTATGTGGCAATTGTCTGTGCATATTTGTCACCATTCGGAGGTGGAGATGATTTTGGAGGGAGGCCTTAAGTATAATTGAGAAACTTTGCAGACGATTGTCAAAGATGATGAGATCTTTGATTGTATTCTCTTTGCCAAATTGAAATGAGAGTTATTCGAGGGGAAACGATTTAAGAGAATATCAGCCCAAAACATATTTCAATTGTCAAATAAATGTTAATTAGGTTTTTATAACCAAACTGAGCTCTGAGTTTTAAAACGTTTTTATTAATGCTCAAAAAAATGATTCTCTATATCGTTACCCACTTCCCCACATCATCAGCCTTGACCGAAATCACAAAGCTCGGAGGTCCGAGGTCCGAACACATAAAGCCGTAAAATTAAAAATATAAATTTAATTACAATCCCATATGCAGTGTCCTCCTGGGAACACGGAAAACACTAAATCAGTGCTAATCCCGGGCTCGTGGAGGAGCGTCAGGAAACTGATGTTCGCATAAATCAAGGCTGGCATAAAATTTCACACCTTGCCTGGTTTTACGATTTTACGCTTAATTTACTGCCCAGATACAAAGGGGGGCAATGGAAATGCTCGCACGTACATAAAAAATATTTGAAATTTACTCTGCCTACTGGAATGTCATAAAAACGAGATTCAATAAAAATTAAGAAACGCTAACGGAGATAAGGTTGCCAGGATGGAAAGAATCCAAGCCAGTAGAATCCTTTGTGCGAGACAACCAGCTGCCGTTCGCCGCGTTAAAGGTAGTAGTAGAATCCTTTCGGAGCAGGCGGAACAACATTTTATTAAATTCCTGGCGCGGCCAGACAGTTCGACGCCAATCGAAGTCGATTGCAACCCCAGAGCCAGATTTAACTCCACTCCGCTGGTCGTAAAAGTATCGCTGGGGAGAGGGAGGGCCAAGGAGAACGGCGGCTTCATAAGATTTATGGCCGGGCAATAAATTTGCCGCCACTCCATGTTTAAGTTGCTCTGCCGGGTGAAAGTTCCCGCTAGGCCACATTTAAGAACGCGGAGTCTAGGGTCTGCGATTCACTTATCGATCGGAGGTAGGCAAATCATTAAGTGCCATAAATAACGCCCACCAACAAGTCTTTCCCATCTTCCCTGAAAATTTTCGCCACAGTTCATCTTCCGTCGTGTGAAAATGAATTGCATTTCTTGGGCAATTCCCTCGAAGTGCAAAAAACCAGAAATCGATAGACAATGGGCTGCATCTCCCACAGATTCCAGTCCCTGTCCTCGGGTCCCTGCTCTTATTATTCGATTTTCTCAAGTACCGACTCGCATTATTGTTTCGCTAACTGTTTTTCGTTCGGGTTGAGGGCACTTGCGTTGCCGTTACCCTGCCTCATAATGATATAGGTAAATGCAGCCATCCTTCTATTCAGAGGCCAACAGGTATTTTTATTGTATTTGCTCATGCCGAATATATCCTGCGGCTGGCCATTGTCAATGGAAATTGCATGGGACTTATTGGGAATGCCGCCGACGCCGCTGCCGCCCTCCTAGATTGGTGGGAAAAATTTGTGCAACAGCCGTAAAATTTGTATCCTGCCGGTGCCGGAGTCGATCGGTGGGAATGCTAATAAAGATTGCATTCAGCAGATTTGGGAAAATTAAAAAAATAATTACCTAGTGGGATGCAGGTAAAAATAAGATTTGAAGAGATCGTTGACAGATTTTAAAGAAATTTCTAAATTATAAATATAAGTTAGTTTTTTCTCAATATTTATTTTAATTTAAGATCATTGCTTATCCGTAGAATTATTTTTATTTCTTTGCAGATTTAACTGCAAGGGAAATCCCAAGAAAACCCAATTCAATTTTCCCCTTTTTTGCCTTCACAAAGTCAGTGCTTTGAGGAAAATCCCCAGTAAATCTCAGAAATCACCAGCCAGAGGGGAAAACCAATTGAAAATGCAATTGCGCAATAGCAATGGCAAAGGGGGAGATCTGACAACGACGCAAAATAACATGACAAGTATCTGGACGGATCTCTCCTCTCCTGTCCCGGGGTGGAACACCTGAAGCAGACGCAGACACAATGGCAGACAGCGCTTGACGATGATCGATGTCTGGGATGCTGGATGCTGAATGCTAGGCGCTGAAGGTGTGTTGCAATGCGGCGACAGTGACAGTACTGAGAAGTGCAGATTGGTGTGGCGAATAGCTCTGTGACAGGCACTTTGGGCTTAATTGAAGCTCGTAGCTCTCCACAAACCGAAACACGTTACAACTGCGCAGTAAGTTTTAATTTTGCCAGGGAATATAAGGAGTATTTTGCAAGAATAGTAGCCGAATTCAACCCCTAAGGAGTCGCGAGTCTCAGAGAAGCCACCTGGCTAGGGCAAGGATCTCGATCTCAACTTGTTTTTGGGAGCAGCTACTGCTCACTGTTGCCAACTGTGGGCCATCCTGTTGTTTGCCAATTACCAGGAACCATGAAATTTATATACCGCTCTCCTTCTCCCTCTGCTGTAAGCATTTCAATTTTCTAATTTCGGATTTTCACTTCGGTGCGGTTCGGGCTCAAAGTGCCCATTGAAACGCAAAAAATGAAGGATTTATTCCCTCTGCCCCCAAAACTCTGGTGTGTGTGTGTGTGTGTATGTATCCGAAAGATTTTACGGATACACCTTTCCGTGCGTATTTAGTCAGCAAATTGATCCTCCTACAAGGATCGCTGGCAGGATGGCAGGGATCGCAGGTAGACAACTGTCTCGCTCTGGCTGCCTGGGGGCTCTCGGTGCGCAGTTTAATCCTCGCAAATCGCCTACAAAGCTGATTGCGCACCGGCACGGGCACACCTGGCCCTCGTCCCGAGTCCTGACAGGAGGGTTGGTCCTGCCAACGAGCGGTGTCGTGTTTTGTTCTCTCCCAAAAGCAAAACTACCGATCTCGGAACTCTCTGCGATCGGCAGGCTTAAGGCGAATTAGAGCGAAAAACTGTGGACCCTGGATCGAGTTTTTCGTTCTGAGCCGGAGTTTGGACTCTGCACCCGGATTGGATCTGAACCTGGCCATAAGCCGAGTTGACTTGATGGCTGTCAGCGGTGCTGGCTAAGGGATTGGCTTGATTAAATCCATATTGCTACATTTTGGGATCCAGAGCCAGGATTGCATGTATAATGTTTGATTAGGCAAGTTAATTCTTATATAGGCAGAACGATATCCTGGATATTGTATTATATATGAGCGTTTTTTTTAAATATTTTGTTGAAAATTTGGTTAATTTTCTCTGAAATCTAAATTTGTATAAACTTTCAGCACAACTGTACTTAATTTAGTGGGGCCTCCGCCTGTAATAAGATCACCCAAAAACCCTCCACTCCACGGGGACATATGTCAGCATTTTGCGGACAAGGATCGACCCACCCTTCGATTGGATAGAATGTGCTTGGTGGGTCCAAGGCGAATCCGCAACCCTGGGCAGCTGCGCATGCGCGATCGAGGGGAACACCTTTCGGGCGCCCCGGCCGCGTGCGCAATATAAATACCATAAATTTTCTATGGAAAACCTCTTCAGATGGTGCGGCATACAGGAGGAAAGTTCCATTCAGCAGTCGTCGCCTTTTGATAGCACCGATCACCAACAATGGACACGATCGCATTGTCGTCGCATCGCCGTCTCCACGCCGTCTTTCGCGATGGCCATTGTCTTGGCCTGAGCTGGGTTTGCTCAATGAACTGGGGACGACGAGGACGGGCGAAGAAGTAGAACATAAACATCAACACGTGTTGCAATTCATTCAAGTTTCGATTCGGTTTTATATTATCAATATTGCTTATGAAAAGATGCCAGCATCTTGTCGCTGATTTATTGGTATCTCCCTCTTTCATGTTTTGTTGTTCGAGGAGATTGGGTCAAGGAGAGCGGGTCCACAGCTGCCGAGGACTGACAATAGGATCGAAAGGTGTTCACTGAACCCGGGCATGGGTTTTTCATCATCATTATTGCATTTACCTTTTGAACTTTGATATTGATTGTTAAGGGTTAAATAAATAATGATCTGAATCATAAGGTATTGATTTTAAATGTTAATTTATTCTAAGTTATATATCTTTTTTATTTTAAATTTTATTCAAGCTTTGTTTTGGTTTGGTTTTAAAGCTATGTATATCATTTTCGTTTTAATTCTTTCCCATGCACTTCCTGCAAAATCTCGCATCAGTAACTTGGTCACATCAAACAAGTTTCAAATACACGTAGTTGGAGCTTCAGAAATTTGATGTTTTTTCTGTGGACAGTATATATGGAGAAGGAAAAATTCGGACTTTGTTTGCACTATGGCACATGACATCCTGTTGGTCGGAAGAGTGGACCAAGGACTAGAGGACATCAAATAAACTCACATGTTTAGTTAACTCCCAGGTGGAAATTAAAAGCGAAGCGTAACCAAAAAACAAGCAGGGATTGCATGAAGAGCAGGAGGTCCTGGCCCAGGTCCTGCTCCGGCCAGCCACTTTAAGCATTGCATACTCTGGGGCGCTGCATGCAAATGTCACTTTGCTATGCGAACGGAGCTCGGGTCCAGATTCCTGGCCGAGATATGTGTGTGCGAAGCTTTCATTTCGGATTCGAGTTCCTTTTTTGTGGCCCGTGTTGTTGCCTGGCAATTTGAAAATGATTTCTGCAGGAAGCTGGCATGTCCAGAGCAATTTACTTTACTTTGCCGGCGCAAACAGGAAGTAGAGAGCATATACGCAAACAGTGGAAACATTAAAGTCAACAGCTAGGGGCCGACCCCGAATGTTTTCAAAGGTTTCCAACACGACCTGCCCTTTGACATCTCCGAATCTCGAAGGAACTCGGCATAAATCAAGGCTCCCTCTAATAATTCCGTTGCATACATTTCTGGGCCGTGGCAAGGAGCAGCTTGCGTGATATCTGCCGCTTTTAATCAACCATAAATTGCCGGCTAAGGAGCAGGCATTAGGCCAGGTTGATGACCTTAGCCTGGGAAGGTCGGGAGAGAGTGTCTTCGGATCGTAAAATATGGAATTGCGTGCAAGTGTTCAATTATGTTCCCGAACACACGCGCATTTCGCCACACTTCACGCATTTCACGCGGTCACTCGCTGGTAATGGATTCCTAAGTAGAGTCTCATGTGCTGATCATAAATCGTATGTTTGCTTTATGGACACTCGTGTGATTAACAAATGGACCTCAAAATATATCAAAGAGGGGAGCAGAGCTTCGGTTTGTGCAGGATAAGCAGAAAGTGGTGGTTTTTAAGGGATTTCTTATCCCAAAACATAAATATTTGTAAGGCTAACAATGCTACTTATAAAATTTATTAGTAAAATATTAAAACCATATTTGCTCTCCAACTTTAAGATCCTTACCTTTGCAAATCTTAACTCTTTTCGCTTGATTCCAACTTAAATGGTATCTTTGAATGCAATTCATCCTGAATTGGTTTCCATTCAGCTTCCTTTGTCGACCCCCTGCACTGACAACACTTCACCAGCAGGTGGCTCCGACTCCCTCCGCTGAACAACTGGCCAAACAAAATAAACTCCAGCCAAAAGGGCTTCTTCCGCCACTCGTGTTTATTGAATAAATCAACGCTTCAAAATTCCAACTAAACTTAACGGCTTTCATTGGCTGCAGCAAATAGCTTTGGCCATTATATACGGCAAGCACACACGTCGGGCAAGGATGTGGGGAAAAAACTGTAGCCAAAAAGTGCACGTTTCGCCCAGAAAAAACTGACATCTGCCAGGGATAACACAGGGGCGGAGCGAAGAGCTGATGGCAAGGGGTTGGGAGACTGGGCTAAACAAATGCCCAATGCAAATACAAAGTGGAAATTCAATGAAGCTTAGCGCTACAGACGAAACTTGGTCTACTAATTGGGCGTGTGACTTGCCGGCCAAAAAGGAGGTTCGCCCCGAATGGCGGTGAGAATGGAGCATGGGGACGAGCTACGTGCATCAATGAACCGTAAAGCTATTTCGTCATTTAACGTTAAAAGCAAGGCAACGGGCCATACAAAGGCCAACGACAAACAACCAAAAAAAAAAAGCTAAAAATAAAACTGGGTAGGGGCAAGAACGCGAGCGAGCGCGACCAAAGTGAAAAAACTAATTTGCGCTGCTTCAAAAGCAAACACACGGGCGCCGTGATGGGAGTGTGTGTGTGTGTGCAGAGGGGGTCGGGTTATCGAGGGTTAAGGTTTCAGCGGCGGCAAGGTATGTAGGTGCTCTCCGGCTAAAGAAAAACATACACGTATTTTGGCCAAGCAAAAAGAAAATTGGGTACGCTCTGAGTGCTAACCGAAAAACTTTTTCATTTATGCTTCACAAAATGTCGGAGCAGAAGAAGGAAGTCAGTCACAGTGTCCTGGAAGTATAGGGAAATGGATGAAAATAAAATTGTAATTAAATGTAGAATTTAACAGCACCTACAATTATTTCATTTATTTATTTCAATAATATATACCAACACCCGAAGCTTTATGCATTAAATTTTAATTTCAGAGGCTCTCCGAGCCCAATTACTTCAATCCATCATCCCTAATTTAAAACCATGATTCGAAACTAGGCTAACAAAGTAAGCGAGAAGGAGATAGAAGGTTGCTACTTTATAATCTAATAACCCTGTTTATCAGCCTATATTTCTCAAACTAAAATCGCTGTTCAAGCTGAATTTTTGTCTAAAGTTGCCAAAAAATTAAATATACGTAATATTTAAGCTATACATATTATTTGCTATTTAATTTTATTGATACAAAAAACTATGTATTCAGGCCACTGTTGGCGACTCCTACAGCAGTTGCTCCTCATACTGTAGTCCTTCTCCTGACTGTACGCGTGAGCAGGAATATGTGCCCACCTGTCAATATTGCATCAGAGGCACCCCGGGTGGCACGGGGCACCAACTGCGGCTCCTTTTCCCAGTTTCTGCCACTGCTTTGGCTCCAGGATCCGGCTAGTGTTCCTGCTCCAGCTCCAGCTACGGATTGAGCTTGTGTAGTTAACGCGTTGAGCTCACTTTTATGCTGCGATGGGCTGGGCTGGGGCTGGAACCCGATGTCAATCAAAAATTCCCATAACCAATGCAGCTCCCAATGGTCGAGTGGTTCGCAGGGATGAACACACACGCACACCCATATATACTATATATATAATATTTGTGTGCAGGAGGAGCCTTTGCAGGGCAGGGCAGGGCAGGGGCATGGTATGTTTGCTTTATGAATGCTTTTGGCACATGTGGCGCATAAAAAACGAGACGAAAATGGTGATGAAAAGGTTGCAGGGGGGCGGGCACCGCTCTGGGGGTTTTTCCTTTTCGGCAATGGCGAACCAAGAAACATGTGATGAAAAGGATTTCGGTGCCCCTTGCGTTTCCACTGGCCTCTTCGGCCCACCACCAGGTCCAGGTAAAGCTTGCTTTGCCAAATTAAATTGCCAAAAAAATCAATTAGGAACATGTCAAGTTGCGGAAAAGCTGTTCCTGAAAATTGGTGTCAGCAGCAAATTTAATTTCAAGTTTTTTTTCCCCCTGTCCCTGGAAGGAAGATGGCATTTGGCAAAAGGAAAGATGCCTAGGATGATGGAGAGTATGCGGATTTTTATTCTGTTAAAATTGCCAGTCAAGCTTTCAAATTGAATTACTAGTCTTAATAGTTGGTCTAATCTATAAGTAATTTAGTTTGTTAGGTATCGGAATGCATAGGTATGTAGAGTTTATACTATGAAGTCTTTTGAGAGTTAAGATTAAGTTCGATTTTATAAAAATATATCAGGAATATTGCGAAGGGCTTCAGCTAGTTAAGGATTACTTGAATAACCTGGTATGGTTTTAAGCTTAAGCAATATTAAATCTTAATTAAAAATCATATGAAATCATAATTAAGATGAAATCCTGAAAGTCCAGTTCAATTTTAATCGTTTAATTACTCCTCTTCTCTCGTTTAAGTTCATCGTTCAACTTCAACTTCATATATCCATCAATATAAGCACTGACCCATTGAAATGCCGCAAGTTACTTCCCACAAGTACCAATCATTTAATCGTTGACAAGCAGAAGTTTGAAATTTGCATTAACATTAAGCCGGAACTAGGGCCCAGTGAAGCGAAAGAGCCCGGCAAATACATATTATTATTATTAATAGCACACGATATTCGTGAACTTGGTGGGCCGACGCAAGGGAGTCCCCAGGAACTGATGCCGAAGTCAGATGATGAAGATGAAGCGATGGAGCAGATGACGTAGAAACGCCGTTGAGGCGACGGGTGACGAGCATTCTAGCGCGAAGTTTAGATAAACACATCAGGACCAAGGACAGCTCGAATGCCGAAGCACAGATAGAAATTTGTTTGGTTGTCAAACCGAATGCAGAGTGAAAGATACAAATGGCAATTTACAAGCGTGCCAGCAATACACCGAAAAAATAGGTACATCAAATGTTAATCCTGGTAATAAATACTTCAAGCAAGGTAAGCAGGTAAATATATGGAAGTATATGGCATGAAAAACATTATATACAGGTTGAAAATAGTTATAAAACTCTCAACTGAAAGCTATTTAAATGTAAGCTTTTTAATTAATTTTGTTTTCTTTGAGTGCACTCAAACTGATGCTTTGCCTTGGTCATTAATGTCAAAAGTTATTGCGCAGGCGGCCCTGCCGGCGATAATGTCTGGGGATGAACTTGATGGCAAGGACAGCGGGACGGCGGGGCGTGGCCTGATTGGGCGGGGCGGTAGATTGGCTGACCACAAGACCGCAGCGCCTTGGGCCGTCGTCGCCATCATCCATCGTCATCGTCGTCGTTGTTGTTGATGCTGCACACGCTTGGCCAAGTTAGCGGCACGTGTCCGGCCACGCTGCCTCACGCTGCGACTCCTCCAGCTCCGGCTCCAGTTCGAGTCCGAGTTCGAATCCTTGTCAGCATCACCATTACCATCACCATCACCGTCACCATCCGAAGCCATCGCCCGGAGCCATCACAGTTGTCTGCTTCTGGTTCCGGGTGTCGGCTGTCGGTTAATGGTGTTGCCTTGGCAAATGAGTTGAATTTAAAGTGGAGGGATATTGCCATTCCGCCCCGTATTTAATTAGCCAAAAATATACATTCGAAGCAGTCCGTCTGTGTGAGTTTATTCCATAAATCATGTGCCCCATAGCCAAGCGAAAAGCGTAAGCAGAAATCCCCTCGTAATCGCTTCATTAGAGGGTAATTCCCGCCATGAGTTGAAGCTGCCTTGTTAAGGAAGCTTTGAATAAAAGAGAAATTTTAAAAATATTATAATATTATAATATATGAACTTTATGGAGTTATTAAAATCCCTAAAAAGAAGACATCCGAATTTGTAGTATTTAATAAAAAATTTTATCTTAAATATCTTTAAATAGCTCTTTGAAGTTTCAAAATAAATCTCATTCGGGACTGAATGCCCACGATAGTCGCACGCTTCATTTACTTGATGGGCACTCATTCTCCTTTCCTCTTGGTTTTCCCAGCTTTTCCCAGCTTTTCCACACTTTGCTGCATCGCCTGGTTAGCATAATAAATCGATTAGCTCGACGCCGCGGCGCTGGCGGCTCTGAAACTCGGGATTTGCCATATTTAATAATCATGAGCCCCGGCTGATGACGTGGGCTGATTATTCTAATGCGGCCCCCAAGAACCCCGTCCCAGGACTCCTCGCTGGCACCCAAGCCCACCGCTTGCCCCTTTCGCTCAAAATGATTGATGGCTTTTGTGGCACGCAGTAGTTAGTTGTTGGGTTGTCCGGGTGTACATAATGTACACGGATATACGTTCTACATATATACCATATATCTATAGCATATACTTTTTGGTGTTTTGCTTTAGCATTTTTTGTTTACGGTCCGTCATCAGCATCTCACGAACGTCGCCACCGTCTGCGTAATAAATCTCCTTTTTTACATTTCTTGTGTATCATTTTGTGTCATGCGATTCTCTCTGCTCGCTACCCATCTGCGTGCCTCTGTGTTATTAAAAATATTCGAATAAAAAAAAGGAAGGAGGAAAGGTCGGGGCCACCAGCGTCATATTAAAGTATTCCCAGGCATTAAAATTTCATATGCGCTGCCTGGGCCCCCGCCGACTGACAACCCATCCGACCAGGCCAAAACATTCATCCATCCAGCCATCCATCCATCCTTCTGTCCATCAAAGTCATCCATCTCGGCTTTGGCAGCTTTCGCATTAATGCTTGAATAATTCCCCTTTATAATTTGTTGATCATCGCTGGCATTAGTTACATTAGTTCGAGGGCTTGCAGCGTCCACAGCCTCCCTTCCGTTGCATAATGAGCGGAACATTTCCTAATTCCGGTTGGCCAAGGAGCAGGAGGGTTTAAGTTTAATATGGAAATTGGACGCCCTAAAACTTGCTTAAAGTTGCAGAGAAAATGTAATTATTTACCAGAAAACTCCCTAAAATTAATGTTCTTTGAGCTACAATTTATTAACATTGCCAATACATCCCACCAACATTCTTAGCTTCCTTCAACCTGAGACTTCTATCGATGTATATATGAACCCTTTACCCCAAAATAAAAGCTATATATGCCCGTTCCACTTGACGGATCCGTCCAATAAGCCAAGGCAAACAAAGCATTTAAAATGCACAAAGAAAATATTGCGACACACGTCAAGGATGCGGATAGGGATGGGGCAGGCGATACGTATACGCCGTGGGTAGCGGCTAAGGATAAGGTTGAGGCTGGCCAAGGTATATACACTGTATACAGTGCACACATCGGCGGTATGCGAGCGTAATACATATATTAAGAGCCCCGCGGCCATTAATGACTAAGTTTACATTGCGCCCGAGCACACACACTCCGGCTGACATCAATTATTCACAGAATTTATACACGGATTTTTCCAAAGCGGGGCTGAGGCTGGGGCACAAATATATTTACTCTAGGCGCATGTCAAATTGGGCGTGATTTTCAAGTGGCTGCCACTCGTTCCCGTACTTTTGATTATGTTTGTCTATTTGTTGTGCGGCTGCTGTGGACTCATGCATTTTTGAGGCGGCCAGCAGCGGCCCGACCTGTTTACTTACGGTCAAGGCAATTAGGTTTTTGCGGCCTCGGGGCGGAAATGTGCTGGAAATATTCAATAAGTAAGCGCCTTAGCCCCACCCTTTCGCTCGACAAGGGGGAAAGACAGGCCAAAGGAGAGGACCAACCGAGGTCAGGCACGGGCCCATCTCCCAGGAGCCGGACTCCTTTTCTGACATTTAATTTTCGATTTTAATTGGATACTAACAGCAGGGCGCTGCCCGACGACTATAACTATGGACCCTCCGGACCTCTGCACCTGGCCAAAGACGGAGCAAAAATAGTAAATTAAAAGGTACACAACATGCCAGACCAGCGAGGGCAGTGGGTTGGAGGGCCGAAGGACTGTCGGCAAAAGCAGCCAGAAACTCTTGGCAAAAAAGGAGTTGGCTAACATAATTGAAAAGCGCTTTTCTATTAAGAACGCGCGCCAGGGTTGCCATCTCCCAGTTGCGAGTAGTCTCTGTGTGGGTATATGTGTGTGTCCGGGTTTCTGTCTAGGGGCTTGTAATTGTGGTTGTAAGTGCACTGGCAGAAAAGGTAGTTGGTAAACTAAATTTGAAGGTTTTTCGGTATATATTTGGGGGTAAAAAATCGTATAGGATTACTCAGAGGAATTTAATTTTTTAACTTTTTTTAAATTTTATTTTAAATTTTTTTTATAAACTATTTTCCCCATTTTATTTTGGTGCATTCTTCATCACCACCAATAAGCAACTATATTTTGCTCTAAACTATTGAACTAGAACCTTTTCTTTCTCTTAGTGATAGAACCATCATGGCTCCTTGCCACGATGAAGCACTGATTGGCGGCGGCGCCTATTGACTGACTTAACACGCCATTGAGTTGGCTGAGATCCTGGACGCAAATTGGCGCGCCAGCATCAAGGATCCAGCGAATGGGGCATTAAAAGGAACAAGAACGGCCCCCACCGGGAACTAAGGGGGAATTAAAGCCACGTCTGGCATTCGGGCCAATTAACAAGCTCGATTCGAATCGGATCGGATCGGCAAGGCAAGGCAGCTAATTAAAACAAGAATGAGATGCAAAAGTTTGATAGAATCGAATTTACTTTTTCGAAATGTATGTCTTAGTGAAACATAATTCCTTTTTTTGTTAACATAAATTTTTAATAAGTATAATAATTTAAAATATGTACAAATAGTTTGGATGTGTTATTCCCTTTAGTTGATATCACTTATTTAAAAACTTTTTATTTATAAGCCTTAAAGCTATAGAATCGGATTTTTTTATTTATAAATTACATTTTGTAAGTTGAATTAATATACCATATATTCGTTTGGACAATTAATATTAATTAACTACAAATATTAATTTGTCAAACTTATCAAAAATGTATCTTTTTTGAAAAACCCATGGCCTGATATGCTCAGCTGGCTGGGAAATCTGTGAAGTTCCGCTTTCCAATCAATCAGACGCCATGCATGCATACGCTGCATGGGAAAATTAGGCAATTGGGAAATGAGTATTAGGCATCCGGATTGGGGAGCGGGACTCGACTCGGAGCTCAGTATTTTCATCCGAGCATTGTGCCCGTTCCCAGCAGCATCAGCAGATCCGCTGTGGAATATTGCATAATTATCGCTGATAATTGTGTGATTCCCCCTGCGCGGGTTCCAGGGGTTGGTTTGTTGACGACAGCCCGATGTGGTTGTTCCGTCTTAAAGCCAGTTTCAGGGAACTTTAAGAAAGTCAGTAAGGCAACGGAGGCGAAATAGCTTGATTGACAGTCAGTCAGCCAGCCTCAACTCGTTGAGGCCCAGCATGCCGAACGGAATTATAACTTAATTGACATATGCTGAGCACTCTCAGAGCGACTCTCGAGCCTTACAGGATATTCTCATCCATGTAGCTGTCCGTTCGCACCCCTTTCGCCAAGGATCACACAATATTTATATGTCTGTGCGCGATGCGGGATAATATTTCCCTAAGTAGACACCAACTGACAGCGCAATTAAGGCGAAGTAATTATTTTAAGTAGGGTTACATTTGTCATTACAGCAGGAGCTGTGAAGTTGTTTGGGAATTCTCAAGAGAGGGTTCTCAAGAGGCAGAACCCCTACTGGTATCATGTCCTAATAAGGAAGGAATATTTTTCAATTTAATCTTTAAGTTTCAGATCTAGAAATCTGAAAGACATTTAAGCCGAAATTTACATTTATGGGCTTTTAAAGAAAAATATAGAAAGCCTTAAGAAATATTTATATCTATATATTGATTTTCCATTCATACTAATTAATTATTCATATAGTTTTATTTAGTATTTCAATTTAATATTTTTATAAATTATTAAATTCTCCAATAAATCATATCCAATTCCCGGCATATGCTTCCCTCCCTCCTCTATTTTATATAAATCTCATAAATCTCTCTGTCCTTATAACATCCCCCGCTAAGACCTCGATTAGCTGCAGAAGATGAAGTAAACTGGAAGACCGAAATCATTAAATCATGAACAATTAGCCATTTATTACTTCCCCTTAATCATGCGCCATTTGCAATTAATTTAAACGCAATTTTCGTAGTCCGCACAGCGGGGCCAGACATCGTCGGCGGACATATAAAATCTCAAGAGCCAAGAAAGCTCTTCCGGGCCGGGGTCCCAAAAAAGATGAGAGCGCACCGCGTCTTACATGGCATACACATACACAGACACAAACACGCGTCCAGGACTCGGGCAAATCTTTTGCACAAACATAATTTTGAAACAGACACACGACTCGCAGAGATGAACCCTCCTCCTGGCCGGGGCCAAACGAGAACATCTTGGGAAATCTGGGCAGCAAATTGCAGGCAATCCACGCAAATGGCTTAGAACAACGGGTGGCATTAGGGCCATCCTGGCGACGGGGGCGGGGGCAGGATCTGAGTGGTGGGAGGACGACTACTTTGCCGGGGCAAATAATTTTTCGCGCAGCCCCAGAAAAGTTTTCGGCCAGAACACCCCTAGCCCAATGGCGTGCCAGGCATAAATCACGGCGCGCAAAGGGAAAAACTTGGAGCGAAAGTTTATCCCCCAGCACGGCAGCCAACGGCGGCGGATCTGCGAAATTTGTCTTGGCGTTCGGATTTATGTTTTTGCGACGCTTCTCGAAACAAACACGGAAAGAGAAAAGGCTCCGGAATGGGAGAGTCCCAGATATGCACCAGGAAAAATTAATACCTGATCGATATGAATAAGAATTTATATTAAATCTAAGAAAAACCTTTATATATTAAGGACCTAAGGTGTTTTACATAAGAAATTGAACGATATAGTTCACGCTTTTCATGATGAATATCAGTATAAGAACGTCTTTGTTTATCCCTTTCCTAATAAATATTTTTAAAATTTCAAGAATTTAAATATTAATTTGTACAACATTTTGCATAGGGATTTTCAAATTGGTTTCCCTAAAAGCATATGATTCCTAAAGTTCTTATATCCAACATCATTTGAACATTTTATTAAGCTAGGTCTCAAGTTCAAATTATTTTTAAAACATATATTTAAGGTTAATTTTTTGAAAACTTTTATTTCAATTTTAGCCACCTTTTCAAACCACAGTGTAAGAATTTTTTTGAGAGCATACAAAGACAGATACAAAGACAGTGGCTCCGAGTGTGAGAGGGAGGAAAAAGTAAGAACGAAGGTAAATTCAGGAAATGCTGTCCTCAACAAAACAAAGCCAAAAGAATCCGTGAATACGTAGCACACCAGCCTACAAGTCTCTGGTTTTTGGGTCCTGGGGCCCCGTGATTTATGGCAGCCAAGGTAGCAAAAGTTGAGGGTGGCGCTCGACAGCGGTACATAACTTTAAAAAAGTTTTACAGGTTTCGCCAAGGATTTGCATTTAAGAAACACACACCCAAACAGACACACACAAATACACAGAGAGGGAGAGAGAGACAGTGGGCATCCGGAGGTGGAGGCTGGATCCGACCTCTCAAGGAGCATTTTGCCTCCACAGCTCTTGGAGCTGAGTTTCCTGTTTGTTCACGGGTCCCGAATTTGTCATATTTTGTCGCTGATTTCTTACCGGCTAAAACTCGGTTGCCGCATTCGGTTTGTTTGTTTATTTGTACTGCCGGTTTTGGGTTCTTTGCAAACAAATTTGTCGTTTAAACTTGACCTTTTTTCTTCTTTTTTCTTTGGTTACAATAGAAATACGAATTTGTTAATGGAAATTAGGGAAACTGCAGCATTACATTTGAAATTAAAGAAAATTCATTTAATTTAAAGATTAATAGATGAGATACTGGGAATGAACTTTATTATTTTAAATAAATATCTAGTTAAATATAAATATTTATTTTGTATTACGAGAGCCATTTTAAAGGGAAACTAGTCTTTACATAAAGACGTATATTGCGTTGATAAATATTCTAAATAAATTATTCTTTATTACTTTATGTTCTTAAAAAGAAAACAAAACCTTTATTAACGCAATCAAAACTCTGCGAAAATGTAGCAGTATCTGAAATGGTTGGGATGGCAAACTTTTGGTCGAAGCTCGCGCATGGCCAACATGAGTCTGCCATTTTGTGCGAAGAGTGCGAGCGAGTGGAACATAAAATATACGGAAGTTGCAAGTATGATGCGGAAGTCTGTGTGACTGCGATTGCTAATGGATGTCGGCAAGCACTACGGAAATATTTCCGTGGGCCTGGGGTCTACAACTCCAGCGCCAGCTCCAGAATACCGTCGAATGGATTTCAAATTTCAAGTGGTGCCCCCTAAGCAAAAGGAGCAAAAGATTCCACTCGGTCGGGGATTTGAAACCACGCTCAGCTAGTTTTTCGGGGTATAAAGTCCAACGGTGTACGAAGTTAGATAAACGGATTAAGTGTCAACAATGTCACAACAGCACACACTCCCTGCCGATGGATGGAAGGACGCTCGGTTCGCCATGAGCCTGACCGAAAGGTGGCAGCCGCAGCAGCCAAAAAAAGGATCAGAAGCGAGAGCAGGATAGTCCCCAACTGGGCGTTTACCACAAATCGATATCCCATTAAAGGCTGCCCCCAATTGCTCTTATTAACGCTGGGGCAGAGGTGGACTAGGATTAAAATTAAGGCTTAGGTTAAATGGAATAGATATAGCCTCAAAACTCCTGCTTTAATTTAAAAAAAACTCTGCTTAACTTATTGAATTTTGACACTCTTATTTATTAATTAAAATAATTAATTAATCCTTCTTGACTTTCTTTTTAGAGGCACTCGAAATTACTTTCCCATACAGGTAGACCAGCACTGAGAGTGTCATTAGAACTGAGACCAAGCCAAGTCCAATGATGTCTAATAAGTAAAACTGATACCAAGGGAGTTGTACGCCAGCGGTTACCAGATGAGGCGCTCCTTGATGCTCGATCACATACTCTATCCAGTACATGGCCGTGTCCATGGCACCGACTGGACGATCCCGAAAGATTCGTGAAGCTTTCCTCGCATTAATCCCATACCTGGGATTCTCGAGGAGTTCTTTAAGCGCTTGTCTGAACTCCTCTTCGGTGAAACTGCGCAGATCCAGAGCCAATCCATAGCCCACCTGCTTTCCATGATTTACATTGGAGTACTGATCGGCGTGAACCGGCAAGCCCAGCATGGGAACCCCATGATAAACCGCCTCCTGGGTGCCAAACAGACCGCCATGGTTGATGAAGACCTTGACATTGGGATGTGCCAAAACATCGTTCTGTGGCAGCCATTTTTGCAGTCTCACATTGGAGGGCAGGTCTGGCAAAGTGTCGTCCTCGAACTTCCACAGAATCCTTTGCTTCAAGCTTCCAAAGACCTTTAGAAGTATTTGAAGCTTTTCGGGGGAGAGTTCGGCACTGCTCATTCGGGATCCTGAAAACGTTATTATTTACTTAAATCATTTTCAGGTCTGAGAATATACTCACCCAAGCTAAAATAGATAGCTCCATGCGTTGCTCCGTCAAGGAACTGCTTTAGATCTTGCGGCAGGACCTTGGGCGGCTGAATGTGTAGTCCACCCACCTGGATCACATTATATGAAGTGGGAGCAGCCGGAGACAAAGGCATGTAGGAGTTAACCAGGATGGCCGAGATATTGCGCATCAATTCCTTGATGGATGGAACTCTGTCCATCTGCTTGGAGAAGTGCTTAAGCAGGACAGCATCGTGCTGCGGGTAATAGGAGAACTCCCTTATGAGGTCATCTAATCCGCTGATGAAAACATTGCCAATCCGTTCCCATAAAGTCATGCGATCGGTGTAACCCATCAGAGCATGAGGTACATAGGACCAGGGATAAACTATGCCCGTCAGCTGACTAAAGAAATTATCCTCCTTCGAGGTCGACATGGTCACTATGGGGACCTGGTGGATGTGGCCCAGCATGAGGAGTCCCTCGTGGAAGAACTGCTCCGTCAAGAGGAGATCGTATTTGCCAATCTTGTCCTTTGCATTGATCACGGCCTGGATTTCCGGTTGTTCGAATGCAAAATCTGTGCAGCGAACTCCCAAAGTATACAGCATTTTTATGTAAGTAGACATGGGCAGGTCCGAACTTTCCAGTAGGGTATTCTTTTGGCTAATTTTGTGCACTGTATAGGAGTACGTTAAAATTGCTCTTAAAAAAAACTTTAAATATTTACATACTATCTCCCAATGCATCATACTGTGCAAACAATATTTCCGTGTAGTTTGTCCCCAGATTCTCCTCGGCCATGGACCATGGCGTTATAAAGGTAACCTCGTGTCCTCTTTTTATCAGCTCCTTTACAACAGCGTTTGTCATCATAAAGTGGCTTTTACCGGGAAAGAAAAAGGCAGCCAAGATTCGAGAGCCAGCTGTAAATTCCAGATGCTGCAGGGCCACCAAGCTTAGAAAAATTGTATGCAAAGCACTCTTGAACTTCTGTAAAATGATAAAAGAATTGGGTCACGAGTAATTAAGAGATATTAAGATAAGAGAGCAAAGAAACGGTTTACCGAGAAACTATAATTATACAAATTTCGGCTCATTTTAATTTCAAAACAAGAACTATGACTTTAAGCTTACTTTACACTAGCACTAGTACAAACAATTTAGAATTAAAAATCAATATTTGTTGGCTCATTTACTTATTTTTACAAAGTATTTTAAACAAAGTATGAAACAGCGTTACTTTAAACAATTTATTTTACATATTGACAAAGTCCACAAACCATTTTAGATTCCGCTTTCTATTCTAGCCATCTAACTCTATCAACAATTCTCAGACGACTGAGACGATTATGTTATGTTGTGATAGTGTCTTACTTTGACTATCTAATCAATGTCTTTGATAACAAAAAAAAAGTTCAAAAGTAACCATAATCTAAAGATTAAAAAGGTACTACAATTCCAGCCACTTTGGTTGTCATGTTCTTAACATAGGTGAGATAGTTGGTTTATTTTTTGTGTTGCATATTTTAGGGAAATTTTTAAGTCGCATTATTGTAAAAGATGGAAAAGAGTATCTATGAATATATAAAGTTTAAAATATAGTCTCTTTAAGAACCCCAACCTTCTCCCTTTTTTTTTTGTCTAGAGTCTAGATTCTGGAGTATTTATTTGCCGTGTCTGAAACATTTAGGGAGCCTGCTCGTCTAACCCCTCTTTCTCACTCAAACGAGTCTCGGCACATTTTACCTGCAATTTAAAGCGATGTACCCCAAGGGACATCCTCCAGGGACCTTTTTAACCTGTGTTCCCCTGTTCTTTTACCCGCTCCCATTCCCATTCCCACTGCTCGAGCCCTGAGCCACTTGTGAGCCCTGCCCCACTCCGGGAGTGTCCTTCTGCGTTTAATCAAACACACTTCCGTTGCAAACGGCTTGAGCTGCTTCAATCAAACAACAACCTCAAATATTTCAAGTGCGGCTGGTTGCGGTTGGTCCTCCAGGTCCTTCTTCCTGAGACAAAACTCGTCAGCGAAGAAAATACCACAACGTTGTTGTTGATCGGGACGATGCCGACGACGACGACGAGAGACGATGAGTATGATGATGATGAACCCTTTGCCTGGTTCTCGAGTGTACACGGGTGTAGCACTCTGCACAAGGACTAGCTGCTATTGCCCATCATTGTTTCTCCAGAAGGGAAATCTGGGTGAATGATTCCGGTTAGACTACACAGGAAATTATTTAGGAACTCTGCAGGTCTATAAAAATCATCCTTTAACTAAGATGATGCTTAGCCAAATAAATCCTTAAATATCTGGTCAAATGCATAGAGTAGTATAAATGGATTCCTAAGACTTCCTGCCTGTTTTTCCGAGTGCATTGATGTCTGCACTCATTTTTAGCCTTTTGCCAGTCCGCCTGCCGCCACTTGAATATCACGTGGAAATACTTCGCAAATTATGGGCCTAATTAAAAGCATCAAAATCCCGAGACTGGAGCGGGTTAAAGCCGAAAAACTCATTGAGCCAAGTCGAGTGTCTGGCAACGCTGACCAGACCAGACCAGGCCAGACGACCAGGTAGACGAAAGGCCCTCAGTTAACCAGCTTCAGCTCCACCTCCATTCACTCCCTCCCAAAAGACCCATAACAGCCCCTTTTGCACCACTCAATTATTGGAGCCCTGATTTATAGCAGCGGTACCTGGACTATTTGGTCCAGGGAACGAGACGAGTTATTGGTGTTCCCCCTTTTTTTTGTGCGATGAAACCCACTTGAATGGGTGGGTGGAGGCCGTGGTGGCGGCTGTTCATTTGCATTTCGTGGGGAACGCTGGTAGGGTTTATTGGTGGTTGACCGCCACGCAAAAGGGATGATAGCAATTTCAAGTGCAATTTTCCATTCAGGAGGGAGTATGTATCGATGTTGCCAGAGAACGAATCCATTCCATGAATACCTGTGCTCGTACCTCATCCAAAAGTTTCGCTGAAAAAGTTTCAAGCTAAAGTCCAGACGAAATCGGCTTCTGAAATAGCCAAGAGAGTGAAAATGTATAAAGAGATTTTGTATTCTGATTTTGTTTTGTTATGATGAGGATGTCACTACGATATTATAAGAAAATTGTCTTTCATAACACTTAATAAATTTTTCAATAAACAAATTATAAAAATAATCAACGTATTTATGAAAATATTTACAGAGAAAACTAAATAATTTGTTTAAAAAATATATTGCAATAGAAATTAATAAATAACAGCATAGGCAGGTAAATTGTTCTTAGTAACTATTCGTTAAAACATAAAGTTCAACACAGTGCTGAATAAAATGTTGACAATAAAAAATGGTGATAAATTAAATATATAATTTAAAGCTTTACTCCAAATGTTGTATCCATTTTATTAAGTCTTTAAGACAAATAAATTGCACACACTTATTGTTTACAAAATAATGTCAATTGTATATAGTTAATAATATAAATCCCTTTTATGGTTTCATTGTAAAAATATATATTTAGTTAAAAACACAAGTCATGTAATTTCACTACTTTAAATTAAAGAAACCCTTTAGCGCACCTCTTTCATTTTGTTTAACAAACCCAAAATCTTAACCTAGTTCCCTTAGTCCTGAATATACAAACATATTTTTCAAAGAGCTACCCTCATGGCCCAAAGTTAAATTGTAAATTCCATTAAGTTACGAGATTTGTGTGCAACTCTTTTTCTCCCCATTCACCCCCTGTCCTTAATCGACAAGTTAATTTCTTACAAAAATAAGCAAGTGCTGCCATAATTGAATTTCGTAAGCAACATGTGCCGCCTGCCTGCGGGAGCAGGTCCTGGTCCGCCAACTGCAAATCCGCAATCGAAACAGAGAGTCCTGAGCCTGAGCCTCAATCCGAATCCGAATCCCAATTCCAATTCCCCCGAAATGAGGCCCGAAATACCACTTTATATAATACTGTTGACATATGTTAATCAGGCGTACGAACACGCGCCGCAAGGAGAGAAAGCAGGACGAGGACGAGGATAAATCCGAGGACCCGGACCGAATCGAAACGTGTGGATGATGCTGCCATGATGATGCTGCGATGATGATGATGTTGCCGATGAGGGGGTGATGGTAATGAGGTTGCTGCGGGGCGGGTCAAAGGCATTAATTCGAATTCAATCTGCAAGGCTCGGTCGGCTCAGCGACAAAGTAAAAAGCCTATTTGAGGCACAGACTCTGGCACAGACACACACACACCCGGGGTCGCAGAGATAGAGATGGCCACGGAAACAATCTGATTGGAATAAAAGCTGGCGAAAAAGAGAGAGACACACTGAGGAGTGGTTCGGGGCGAAAGGACTTTTGAAACAAGGGTTGTGTCCTCCACTTCGACGTCTGCCGGCAGTTTGGGAGATAATTTAATTTCGGATTCGCATGAGCGATGAGATAAAGCCCACGGCCGGGAACCCAAAAACTTGGTGGGGTGAATCGGACGGCTAGCATATTGATGCAATCAACTAATCTTCGCGCTTCCGTAGCGCTGACCCACACCCTCCGCCTTTCAAGCTCTCAAATCCTCCTCCTTCTCCTCCTGCCCCATGGCAGCCATCCGATAGTCCGCCGACGATAAGAAGCACGAGCTCCTCCCCATCGATTGATTTAGCATATTTCAATCGGATGTACATGTGTTGCGTGATTGGAATAACGATCGGACAGAGACGATTGTTCCTTTTTCGGGGAGTTATCCATGTCGGTTTATCGTCAGCAGGCATAATGGAGCTCAATTGTCCTTTCAAAACGAACATTATTTGTGATTAATAAGAGAAATTATGCATCTACAGTTCCGGAATTATTTCCTCACCGTTTCCTATAATAAAATTATATTTTATGAAATTGGAAATTAAATTGAATCATTTTTGTAAAAACTAGAATAGTTAAAGCAAAAGGGTTTTAAGTAAAATTTCTAGTTACTACAAAAATTAAGAATTGAATTAAATTTAAATTAATTTTATTATATATTTTGAGAGGATATTTTATTTCAAAACTCTAGGTTTCTCAAAGATTAAGACTGTATTACTAGTTTAGTTATATAAATATGCTTATAATTAATGAATAAATTATGCAAACAGGATATTTCATGCCAACCGGAAATCAAGTAAAAATTTGATGAACTGTCTCCCTTAACTATCGCTTAAATCGCTTCTACTTTACCATCCCTAAAACAAGTTGACTCATTTGTTGTTGCGCAATTAAGATGGACCGATCCGCTGCGATTTCGATCTGTTTTGTTCGCTGAGGCGACCAAAAAGGTTTTCCATTCATCCATCGGCCAGAACTGCAGAACTCGAACCGTTAGCGGCGGAGTGGTGGCATCCATTTGGTTATTTGCCAGGACAAGAACAACAAGAACATAAGTTTCCTACTTTGTATTTGAAAGCGAGGGTCCACTCGTAATTTGTCCGCCAGACGCTGCCTCTACTTTTCCACATTATCATTTTCTTGGCGTTTTTTTTTTTTTTTTTTTGTTTTTGCAATTAAACGCAATTGCGTTGGGCCACTCTCTGGCTCACCCTTCGTCCTGCCAAGCGCTTGGCACATCCTGGACTTTCCTTCGCGCCGCGACGTCGCCATCGACATGGTCGCCTGTCGCGCTTTTAAAACTGTTTCCTGTGCGCTAAATGGCGTTTTTGTGTTGGATCCCATCTCGTCTTCACTTGCCCTTCCCCCTGATCCTGAAGCTGCCGCTGCTGCTACTCCTTTTTCTTGTTTTTGTTTTCCATCCAGGCCAAAGGAGCTGGGTCGAGCGACCACTGCAG
This sequence comes from Drosophila ogumai, assembly GCA_018904815.1. NCBI lineage: Eukaryota > Metazoa > Arthropoda > Insecta > Diptera > Drosophilidae > Drosophila > Drosophila ogumai. Next base: position 5,659 of record JAEIIJ010015606.1, on the reverse strand, counting down.
GCGACGATAGTTTATGTCTCTATGTACCCAGCAAAAATGGCGACATTAAATGAGCAAAAACTTTTTTTATATCATTTCTTTGCACTCCACGAAGTTCTAGGCAGCGGCATACACTGAACAATTATTAATACAAATTAAAGATTACCCTTGGCAAATCACAGATTGAGGATTAGTGTTATGATTTGTATTTAAATTAGGAAGTTGTCTTCAATGTCATTTTTATTGGTTTTATATTTTAGCTAATTTAATTGATTTTTATGCTTAAATATATCATATAAATCTCGCACTAAAAAACATATCCTTTGGCATGCCTAAAAATAAATTCCCCATAATTCTTCCCCTTTTATAAATATATTTTTCCAGTGCTCTTCTGGTTGCATTTCTTAAACAATTAAAACTTTTGCTCGTCTACCTACAAAGTTGCCAATTTGGATAACCTCTAAACCAGAACCAATGACAGAGGCGCCGAGGAAACCAGGGTAGTCTGTGGGATGAAAAGCGAAAAAGAAAAGCCAAGCCAACGAGCTGGGGCGACAATGAAAATGAAAAACTTTAGCGCAGAGCAGTCAAAACCAATTTGGAGAATTTAATTAAAATTGCAAAACTTTGGCAACTGATTAAATTTTCCAACAAGAGAGTGTGCTGCTGCTGGCCAGGTAAAAAGCTTAAAACAAGCTACAAAAAAATAAGAAAAAAAACGGCATACGACAGGTTTAAATTTTTAAACAAGCTGCGAAAAAATCTACATTCGCTTTCGTTTGCAGTGAAATGTTTCAGGAGCAGAATAACAAACACAAAAAATGTATATGCGCGCGCTTATGTATGTATAAAATATGGCAGCCGGGGCAGGACGAGAATTTAAACCGGCCCAAAAACAGAAGGACGCCAGTGTAGGTGGATGTGGATGCGGCTGATGCTGCTGCTGATGCTCTGGCGATGGCAGCCATCATCATCATCATCAGCAGCAGCAACAGCGGCAGCAGCAGCGGCGGCAGGAGCAGCAGCAGAGGGACCAGCAAACGACAGACGACGACTGGCAAAGTTTCCCCAATTTAATTTCATCGTACTCCCGGGTGTGCGTTGAACTAACGAATGGAACGAAGGCCCCGAGATCGGACTGGGATGCAGGACGCAGGTCGCAGAACGCAGGAAACGGGACGAGGAAGCAGGGCAGACATCCATCGCCCGGCAATCACGTAGACGACCCCCATTCTCCACCAGCAAAAAGTACCCTTCGGGGGTGGCTCTCCAATCGCTGCCTGTGCCGGCCATGTCCGGGCCCTGGGATTGAGGAATCGAAATCGGGGAGGAGCTGGAGCAGGACTCTGTTATTTTAATGAAAATTGGAAAGTGCCGAGTGCTCCTCGGCCCCCAGTTCCTGCTCTAGTTACGCTCCTGTGACCGTCACATTAATTTTAAGATGTCTTAGTGGGCACTTGGCACTTTATGCATATTGGGCCTTTCCTTTCCTTTGATTTCTTGTTTGCCATACGAATTGGGTTTAAAGCTGTTTGAAATTGTTGATTTAAAATATTGTCATAAAGGAAAAATGCATTTAAGAACTTATAAAAATAATACATCCATTTCTTAAGCTTTATTTATTAATAAAAAGGAATATAGATTCAAGCAGCCTTTAAAAATGTACTAACATTTTTACTTTTATAATCCAAATAAATTCAGAAGTATAAATTATATAGGAAACTCCCCTTTAAAGTGAAAAAATACTAAATAACTAAAAAATTTGAATGACAGATAAATTCGTAATAAATAAATGTACCCTCGGTTGATATCCTCCTCCCCTGTCAACTGCAGAAAGCTCACCTCCAACCCATCTCCTTAAATTCCTGATTCCTGGCCAAGCTAATTAGCACCCATAAAACGCACATAAATACGCTTGGGCCAATAAATTATAAATTATGACTTTTGCGCCAGCACCCACACCTTCGGAGCATCGCCAAACCGCAGCCAGACAGACAGGCAACAGTTTCATAAAATTTCCACTCGAGTGCGCAGAATCTCTGGAAAAAAGGACGACGGGGAGGAGAGGCCAAATCAGACTTAAGGCGGATGCATGAAACAGTGCGATGACTTCCGGTATTAACTAATTTTTTGCGCCCCTTTTTTATCCCCCCGGGCTAGCATCTTTAAAGCCTCTTCGCCAAGGTTGTGCGAAAAACGAAACGAAGGAAAATCCCATCCTGCGCGATCCTTTCCCTGGAGTGGCCGTGCCAAGTGCCGGGGATGGGGCGAACTAATCCCTAGCACTCATGATGCCTTTGGCAAATACTTTGCACCGCCGACTGCGCGACGAATTGGAAGCAATCCGATGTCTGTCTGCACACAGACTCCACTTGGGGGTGGCACTCTGCCACTGTGTGTCGGAGTCGGTGGTGCATGGGGCGTTGCTCTTGGCCGGGGGTTGCAAAAAAAAAAAAGAAGAAATCTTAAACAAAGTATCAGGCCGCGGCAGCCAAGCAGCCAAGCGAATGTCCCCCAAACCATTGGAGCTCTCGAGGCCACTCGTCACTCCGCTCCGGATCCGAGGAGCGGATTTCTATGGAGCATCGGTGGAGTTTCGGGGCTAGAATAGGCGGCAGCTCGGAGTCAGTTGCAGTCAAGTGAGTCTCAGACAAACTCGGGGAGCTAGTTCGGAGCCCAAAGCTGACTTTTGCCAGATAAAGCTGTCAGGGTATCTCAAAATCTTTCTATCTCAGCTTAGTCCTTAACAAGAAATGGTTCGAAAAGGATTCTAGATTTTTTCCAATATGAAGTAATAACCACTAACCTTAACTTAAGCTTACTTCTTTTGTCTGTTTAAATATTAAAACAGAAAAAGTGTCTTTATATTCTTACTGTAAAAATAAAATGTACAAAACATGTTCAATTATCCTACAATTTTCTTTCAGCATGTCTCTTTTCTTGTTGGCACTTTGCGACTCAGTGAACGGAAAAATTATAGACAACTAATCGATGTGGCGTCTCTATATAGACTTGGCCAATACTTCTCCTTCTGGATCAAGTTGGCAAGGTGTTTGCGCTTGTTTTACCAACAATTTGCTGGTCTAATGGCCTAGAGCTGGGACGGGAATAGGCTGGCAAATGTTTTCCACTTGGCCAACACCAACAAAAGTCTTTGTGACGGCCTTAGGGGGTTTCCCTCCGCTTGGTTGTTTGTTTGTTTTGTTGGTCGGTGTAAAGCGCGAACTTTTTGGCTGTACATTTATATTTTTCTCTTTTCACAACTTTTTGCAGTAGGAGAAACTTTTTGGGGAAAACATTTAGGCAAAGTTAACATGCAGATGGGAGGGCATATGTTTAAGAGCGTAAAGAGGGGAAGGAACTACATTAATTTGCAGGGAATTGGGAATAAAATAAAATGTACGAGAATGATTTCTGTGAATTTATATACAATTATTTTTTCCCCCTTCCTTGTTTGCTTGGAAAATGTATTTTTTGCCTAAAGTGGTTTCAATAAATGATAAATGGCATTACAAAAATAATACCCCTATCCACTCAAGGCAGAACAACCATTAGGCAAAATCAAACCAAACCCAACCTCAGGGATACCTTCCTTAATGTGTTCTTGTTTTTTATGAATGAACCAACACATAGTGGCAATTCATTAGAAATTTCACAATACACAATAATAATACGGAGAAGAAAGTGATGCAGTGGGGATATGGAAAGGTAAAATAGACGGACCGGATTACTGGCAATAATAACAAACAGCATTTGACTCTTGGGCTGAGTTTCAATTTTGAGTTTCAGGTACTCGGGGGCGATTCACGTGAAATATAGTGTGCTCGATCCGAGAAAGCCAGGACTGCTTCGAATGTCGAACAATGCCCAATGACGAATGACGCATTATTCTTGACGTCGAATTGTGTCACTGACAGCCGCATTCAGGGACATTTTCCCCCGCATCCTGAGTCCTGATTCTCCGTTCCCGTTTTTTGCACCCACACACACAGGCAGCAGCGGGGTAAACAATAAATAATGCCAATGTCATGTTGTTTAAGGTGTATAGGCCCTGGCATAATGCGCAATCATTCACCCGGGTCGACCTGACACTTCTACTTGCCCCCGACCATGAAAGTGTGAAAAATGCATGTGAACAGTTTGATTGATTTTTACTCGATTTTTTCCATGTTCGCCAAACCTCAAAAATCAATTTGAGCGGTGACGGGATGGGGAATATACGCTATACGCTTTGAAATTATTTTACAAATTATGAAACAGCAAAAAGCCAGCTGAAAATAACATACGAAATTCATGTCTGCTAAGAGACTCTCCTATTTTTGGAGAGTTATTAAGTATTAAGTTTATATAATTCGTAATTAAAACCTTAGCTTAGTAATACTTCTATCTTTTTTTAGCTGCAGCTTTAATATCTTTCATGCGAATTACATTATGTAAATATATATATATTTCTTTATTTTAAATAGAAAATTTTCACATTTACACTTGAACTCCGCTGGCAGTCGAGCGCTAACTGTGCGGCGAAGGGAAGGGGTTTCTTTTTTGGGGGTTGGGGGTCGGGGAACGCCTGTCAGTCATTTAGACATCGGCGGGAACGTCATCGTTGAGGCACAAGAACAAAAGGACTTCCGGTGACGTTTAAATGCGTGGCATGTCACGGCGCAGCGGCAGACAGCAGCATCCTGGCTGAAGGCCTCAGCCTGAGTCCTGGGTCCCGAGTCCTGATTCCTGGCAGCAGCGGCGTGTGCCGGCAGGAAACCCACCGCCAGATCCCAGAGGGGGAGATCCCAGCTCGGAGGGTTGTCCCCTCAACTTGCACACTGCATATGCATATTTTTGGGTGGAATTCACAGTAAAAAAGAAAACAAAAACATCAAACTTTTGCGTTGATTACTATTAACTAATGAAGCAGCAGCCGCCGCCACCCTTGAGGCAAGTTCAAGTACACATGTTGTGGGGCACGCCTCCCATTTCGATTGAGCAGGCAGCCGAGCAGAAGTCGCAAGTATATATCAACTTATTAATTTCATGAAGTGCCAGGCACATCAATGTCTTCCTCCCGTAGAGGCATCAACAATGGGGACTTTCTGCCGCCGCCTAACAAGATCCGCACCACGCTCCAAGGACGAGGCTGAGGACAAGGACGGTAACTGGAAGCTGGATTGGGGGACACATCACATCATCACGTATGATTACGCACATTGTTCGTGCGCAGCGCAAAATGCTGTCGAAAATTAAAATTCAGAGACCCTTCTACTTAACTTACCTTGCCTTAGCCTTTGCGTGCACTAAGAGAAAATATTATAAGTTTCATAGAAAACATTTTGAAGGTTTGTTTGTTAAATATTCTTTTATTTATAGCTCTTAATGATAATTGTAGAATTTTAATCAAAATCAAAGGAATTTTTATACTTTTATTCCTTATTAATATCTTGTATGATAATTTATTAGTTGTAGGGAAAGAAAATGACAATTCTTTATTGCAAAGTCCTTTAACTTTGCTTAATTTCCCCCCTTAAGAAAACCCAATCTTTTAAGCCCTAAAATAATTTGTATTTCTCCTTTTTTTTAAAGAGAAAATATATGTTGTTCTAGGTAAGTAAGTAATGACATTTTTTATTAACAACAAGAAAGGAAGCTAACTTCGGCACGCCGAAGTTTGTATACCCTTGCAGATTGG
>JAEIIJ010015509.1:0-12103 GCA_018904815.1 Drosophila ogumai | reverse complement strand
TGAAGTCAAAAAAGTTAGGTTCATGTAATAAATTATAAGTTAGTCAAGTATATCTACAATCTGCTCATAAAGTCCATATGCTTGGGCTTAAATAAATCTTATAACTACAAGAATATTTCTCTAAAAAGATCTCAGAAAATTAGTATGAAAAACTTATTTTATTAAACGAAGATTTTTCGTGTAAACCTGTGTTACCTATGACTATGAACAGCGGCAATCTGTCTGCTCGCTTAATGAAAAATGAGAGCGCCGCGGATCAGGGAACTGAGCGGCAGCTGGCACTTGATTGCCTCGATCTCGGCTAGAGCCAGTCAGAAGATATAAATAAGGAAAAGCAACGCACGCGCGTATTAATTGTTGGCTGTTCTAAACGGTCGCAAGTGCGCGCGAGTAATAATTGCAAGAAAATTACGCATACGCCGCGTGGTCAATGATCAGTGCTAGTGCCAGCTTTCGAAATAGAAATAAATGTCAAGTAAAATGGATAAAAAGAGCGACATACAGGAAAACTATGGCCATCGTCGCCAGCCGGCCCTGGGCAAGGCCATGCCAGTAACATCCCTCCTGCTGAATCTACAGCTGGACCATACTAATCCAGCGGATTACAGGCGAAGTGATGGTGGCGCAGAGGTACTCCTAGAAGAGGATGAGAACCCACCGAAATTTTTTAGGGTAACCGATGAGCCACCCTCGCCGAATGGCGGGGATTCCCCGCCACCCAATCACTACTTGGACAACCACCAACTGGCCGGGAGCTCACAGACAATGGATATCCCCTGCCGGAATTGCCTGCAATTAGGTCCGGATCACTTGACCGAAAGCGGCTCGGCCATCAACGAGATGTGCCAGCGCTTGTGTGGTCCACAATGCAGACAACCGCAAGGCCTTACGCTCGCTGGATCGCGCCAGGATTTCCTCAGGCAGTATGAGATCGCGGAAGCTGTGGCCAAGACCTCGGCCATGACCTCCACCGTTCAGATGAAGCAGCGTCTGGCCGCGCGAAAACTGGAAATCGAGAAGGAAATGGATGTGGATGTAGATGTGGATGTGGATGTTGGAGGCGTGGCTAGCGCCCATAAAAATATCAATCTCGACCAGAGTTCCGCTGCAGCTGGAGACAAGGTGCCGCCTGCGTTCGTTGAGTTTGAGCCGCCCCGCGACCTGCTCTTTTATCTGGTGAGGTAAGAGACTGGTATATTGCGTAGTACCTGAAATCTGGCACATAAGCCGGCCGACTGCCTGTCGTGCTTATAAATCAAGTTCATGGCTGGCAGCGTGTCAAGTGTTCTTAGGCGAAACCTCAAAGCCTCAAAGCCATTTAGCGGCAATCAAGTAAAACAACGACGTGCTCTCTGAAAGCGACAAAAACTAACCTTGCACAATTTTCACGAAAGTGATCATGGCAAAATGTACAGGGTTGTCGCTATAGTTTCGCCTCAGTGAAAGGAGAAAAATAGAAATGAATGTCAAAAATTTCGTAAAACAGTATTTCAGAAGATGAACATATAAAATTAAAATGATCAACTGTAAAAGGAAATCAAAATTATACGCATAGCAAAATATATTTTTTGTGTGTTTACGTTTTTTTTAATAAGGAGATACATTTTAAATGTATTAGTATAACATATTAAATAGCAAAAAAAAAAAAACTTTAAAACTATATTTATATATTCAATACTATTAAATAGTTTTCCATACTTAAAATTACAAGTAAAATAAGGGATAATACAGTCTAAAAATATTCACCTTTGTGATACATATATATATTATTATTATTTATTGCATTGGTTTGATTAAGAAATGGAAAAAAAGGGCTATATATATATGGCTTGTTGCATATTGTAAAAAAAAAAACTATGAAAATGTCTATTTATCTCCAAGAATAAATAAAGAATTTAATATTACTATTAAATAAGGCATAATTTAATAAAACCTCATTTATTAAAATCAGAAACGGAAATTCACATTTAAAACTACCTAGTGTTAGTAAAGAAGGTAGTGGTAGTTCCCTTGAACATATGGTAGTAATATCACAACCTACGACCTAGTGTTCAGAACTGTAGGGTGAATATCGATAACGTATTTGATACATTTAAATTGTATAATTTCCATTTTTAGAAGAAGTAAGAATACAACTAAAATATTTAAGTAAATGTAAACAAATTTGGTATATTTATATTCTATAACTACCATTCTCAGGGTCATTCACAAGTAGTTAACGACAATATTGTTAACCGAAATGTACTTTTTACCAATGTATTGTTAATAATTATGATATATATTGGAGAAAAAGTTGTAGTCCCCCTTTAGTCGAGCTAGATATATGCAGATATATGCACATGTGTTCTCCGAACTCGAGTCAGTTTGTATCATCTTTTTGCCAAATTGGTAAGCCTATCTAACTCACAGCTGGGAATTTAATGGCTTTCCATTAAATTCGACCCTCTTCATAAGTTATATTTAAGTTTTAATCGTGTCAACGTAAATGAATTGAAAAGATCCTATCTGTTAGTATATACATATGTACATATATATGGAATAATTTCATTTGGGTCACGAACGCGTTTGATAAGAGCCCCGAAAGTGACACGTGCCTAATTATTAGTCACGTTGAGCATTCCATTCTGATATTTGTGGGTATTTTGCAAGTTAAGTTCAGCCAGAACCCAATAATATTCTAACCCTTTTATATAATTAATTTGCCTTTCTAGGAAACACAGATGGGGCCGCGTCTCTTTGACATTGCTATACTGACACTAAATATAAAACATTTCAAGTTATCTTAATATCTGAACTAGAGTTTTCCAAGAAAAACTAAACGAAGAACCCAAAAAAAAAGAAAAGCAGAAACAGCTCTAAAACTGAAAGTAATATTTTACTTGGTCCTGAGAGAGTAAAGTTGCAGATACAGTTCAAAATGGAGTTTCTAATGAAAACATCGCGTCTGATCGTCACATCGAAGACGTTCGCGCGACGTGTGGCCGTGCCGATTCCCAGGTAAAAATCCCCCAAATCGGATGCAGATACAGATACAGATTCAGATACCACACCGCAGACGGACGCAGAACTCATTACGCATGTAACTGCGTTGCTGTATAAATTCTGCAGAAACAATTGTATCTTTTGTCTGTGGCATTTGCATTTGAGAACATTTGGGATTCTGCTTAGTAATACAGCACAGTCGGGCATTATCTAAGGATGCTGCTGGCTATTTTTCCTTATTTTTTGTACTCGTTTGGAAGGTATAATAGTTTTGTCAAAATTTTTGCAGCCTTATTACTAACAATCCTAAACTAATGGATAATCGATACAAATTAAATTATACACATTTTTCGCTGTCAATTTAATTTGCATGTACCGGAAGTTCAAGAATAATAGTAATAACATATATTAATTAGAGAAAGAGATATCAAAGTTCAATGAATTAGGCAGAATTAGGTAGAAACTTAAAATTAATGGGTATAAAAACTTCGGCTTTCCGAATTTGGTTCCCTTTCAGTTTTCCTTTTTTTCCATGCATATCTCCGCGAGGCGAACACTTTTGTTTTCATTAACTAGAGCCCCCAGCATTCCCCACACTTTCGCATAAATGTTTAACAAGCTGTCAGAATCAGAATCGTTGTTCTGCTTAGCATTTTCGCTCTCGCACGCACGTGAGCCGTACTGCGAGCCATACTGATCTTGTTCTGGGGTATCTTTCAGATACATCTCTTGTGCGAAATACTCGTTTGTGCGTGCTGTGCCTCTCTGTCACACTCTCCCTGTCGGCTGGGGTCTTTCTCCTTCTCTTTTTCGCACGTTCTCTCCCCGGCAATGATCACTCTAATAAAACCCCGCACTTCGTTTGGCATTCAGTTTCGCCAAAGTCGCTTGCAAGCGCACCTCGTTCCGACACATTTCGGCTCCCCAGAACCCCAGAAAATCTCAGAACATAAGACATCAAATCGCCAGACGCGCACGTTTCAAAATATCCTTAGATCCTTCCGGTCCTGCTGCAATGGAGCAAGCCCTGCAGATGAAGCGAGCCAACAAGGCTCCCTGCAAGAACGACCGCAAGGCCTTCCTGCAGAAGGTGATGCTGACCAGGTGAGAGAAAGAGAGAGATCTCGGTTCCGATCCCCGAGATCCGAGCAAATACGAGGTGATTGATTGCGGTGACAGGCCGAAGAAACCCGTAAGCCCGAAATCCAGTCTCCATTCGCGAATCGCGATCCCCAACGGGAACTGGTTTCGATTCGATCCGATTCGATTCGACTTCGATTTGATACGATTCTCGCGGAGCAAACCAGCCCAACAGCTGCGAAGCTATTGACCGAGCGACATTTTTCGCCTTTGTTTTTATTTCGCTGGATTTTCGCGTGGGCGGGCATCTTCCAGCATCTGCCAGTACCCCCCAACCTCGTCGTTATCTCACTTTCCCAATCAATTCTCCGGGTGTCTCCTTAGAATGATAGAATACGTGATAAATGCCGATAGCTTTGATTCATTCATTAAGTAAATTTAGATTTAGCACGAGTTAGTTGTATCTTGAAATTATATCAATCGTTATAAAGGGCCCTAGGATAAATTAAAGCAATACAAAGAACTTTATTCGCGTGTTTTTCCTAATCTAAATTTATCGTTACATCTATTGATGATCGCAGTGGCTTAAAGTTATTTGTCGCAAATTCGTACAATTTTATATATATATGGTATATATGAATAAAAAAAACGTTGTATTTTGTTTGTTAAAGTGTTTTACACATTTTACAGCTGTGAACAAAAAGAAGATTAAAATCTCAAAGCTTTTTCTACTTTTAAACTTAATATAAACATTAGCATTGTTGAGAGCTCGTTTTAGAACTTATTAAATAAATTAAGTTTAATTGTTTGATTTTTTTTTTTCAAACATTTTTCAAGGTATTATAAGTTTTTATATTTTACAACATTAAAAAGTAGCAAAGAGTATATGTATTTTTCACTTTAATAATATATTTTCCCTAATCTACTATAACTTCAAGGGTATATAATCATCTATTTGCCGAAAAAAGCTTCCTTTATAATCTAAAACTTTTTTCTTTCTCCCACAACACACAAAACCAAAAAATAATATATTGCAGCCAAGTGAAAATGGGAAAATTTTATACGAGTCAGCGTCATAGTCATAGCCTATTCATTTTCAGCATAATACTGAGAAAAATTCTTTATAGAAAACCAAACGCGTTGTGAGTACTTGAAAATTAAATTTGAATTTATGTTTTTGCTGTTGTTTGCTACAAGTTGTTTGTTTGTTTAAAAAGCTTCAAGTCGTTTTTTGTTGTCGATTGAAATGCTAAAAGAAAACATACATAAGAGCAATATATATATCAGATATCTTTGGTATGGCTGTATCTTTTTGTTTTAAATGCACTGTAATCGAAATGTGGTAAAAAGAACGTTTGTTTAGCTGATTTTTTCTCTCATTACTTTCGACTTTGGAATCTAATGGAATTGTGTGATTGATTTTAGAATGGGCTCATTCAACTCGGCGCCAAAGATCAACAACGTCGACTCGCAGGACGATGGTCTCGAGTTGCCCACGGGATTGAGCACAGCCGCCCTCCTGCAGCATGTCCAACAGTTGAGGAACAGTGGAGGCCTGGAGCAGTCGTCGCTCCTCACCCGCGGATTTCTGAAACCTCTTCAGACGCCAGACGATGTCACCGACGGACTGCGTTGCCTGAAGCTCAACTCCGTGTCGAGGGGTACGGTTGCATCCTTGCGTCATTTCATCATACGGATAAATTTTAATATATTTGTGCAGTTTGCAGTGCGCCAGTTGAGGGAGAGGCCTCGCAGAATATCCGGTTGTTGCAGTGGAACATTCTCTCGCAGAGTGAGTAACAACTGAAAATTAGTTGGATGCCTTATACTAATTTTAGGCTTTTCCCAACAGCTCTTGGCCAGCACAACGATGGCTTTGTGCGTTGTCCCGAGGAAGCGCTCACCTGGGAGCACCGCAAGTACCTGATCGTCCAGGAGATCCTTCAGAACCAGCCCGATGTGATTTGTTTGCAAGTACATTCCTATCCCATTACTACCTAAAAGGCAGTAGCGCTTTAACCTGCCTTTTTGTTTCCAAAATCAGGAAGTAGACCACTTCAAGTTCCTCCAGACCGTGTTGGGCACTCAGAACTATGCTGGAATCTTCTTCCCGAAGCCGGATTCTCCGTGTCTGTACATTGAGCAGAACAACGGCCCGGATGGATGCGCCATTTTCTACAAGCGCGACAAGCTACAGCTCCAGGGCTACGACACCCGCATCCTTGAGGTGTGGCGAGTGCAAAGCAACCAGGTGGCGATCGCCGCCCGGCTGCGATTGCGCTCCAGCGGTCGCGAGTTCTGCGTTTGCACCACCCACTTGAAGGCCCGCCACGGCGCCCTTCTTGCCAAGCTGCGGAACGAGCAGGGCCGGGATCTCATCCGGTTTGTGAAACAGTTTGCAGGCGACACGCCACTCCTGCTATGCGGCGACTTTAACGCGGAGCCAGTGGAGCCTATCTACGCCACCATCCTCGGCTGCGATCTGCTTCGGCTGGGCAGCGCCTATGCTGACGTAAAGATGGACCGCGAGAAGATCCTCGCCCAGCCCAGCGAGGAAGTCGCCGAGTTTGTGGCGGAGTCTATGAAGCGGGAGCCACCCTACACTACCTGGAAGATACGCGAGGAGGGCGAGGAGTGCCACACCATCGACTACGTTTTCTACACACCCGATCGCCTTAAGGTGGGACTCCGAATCAATTACAATTTACATTCAAACTTATCTTTTATTTACTCTGTTAGATTAAAAATTGTCTGGACTTCCCAGCCGGCGAACAGATTGGCAAGAACCGCACGCCCAGCTTTCAGTATCCTTCGGATCACTTTTCCCTGGTCTGCGACTTTGAGTTGCTTCCATCGATCGACAACGGAAAGGGTAGCGACAGCGAAGGTGAAAACGGCACTGAATTGGAGGGCAGCAAACACGGATCCCTTCAGTAGGAGCTTCCAGTTTCGAAATTCACCACTTTAGAAGTTTCAATTACATTACATCGATTGTGATATTAGTGTTAGATACATTTTAGCGTCATAAACGAGTGTTGCACGTCAATTTGCAGCTTTTACAAATGATAATCCAAAATTCACAATAAATAAAGCATATAAGATGGAAGAAAGTAAACAAAATATGTTCAAGCGGATAGTTTTTATTTTGGGGAAAACAATCCAAGATTCAGTTACTGTTTCTAAAGTTTTAAATATGCTTTATTTTTTAAGCAATGCAGGTCGAAAAAGTATGGAAAACTCTTATCTTAAGAAGGATGTTTTCCTAAATGTTTAGTTGTTAAAGTCTATCCGGCTTTTGTTCAAAAATAAAATTAAAGCTACGGCCGAGTTCGTCTGACTTTAAGATACCCGGAATTCAAATCTTTATCGTTAAATTTAAAGACGGAATCGGTTTTTCAGAAACACATCCAGCGCAAAACGTAAAAAAAAAATAATATTGTTAAGAATTCATTTATGCAGTTCAAAGCAACAATTTGAGACATAACTAAATATCTGAGGTAAGTCAGACTGCGAGACGGAGAAAGGAACTACCTTTTTATACCCCTGAAGGGTATTACAGTTTCCTACAGAAGTTTGCAACGGAGTGAAGGAGATAATTCTGACCCATTAAAGTGTATATGGACATTTTTATAAAAACATCAACAGCGGCCAAAACAGTTACCCTTTTCTTACATCACTAGAGAGTGTAAAAAAAAAAATGCTCCTCAAGTTTACTCAATGAATTAAAAACAACATGTAAACTTCTATTTAACAAAAAAGATTTTGGAGAACTTTTAAGATTTTGTCCGCAGTGGACCTTTCTGTGGAAATGCCAATACGCTAGCTTTTGTCAATGTAGATCAATTGGAACACTTCATAAAGTGACTATATTGAAAACAACGATTTTTGGAAAGTTTTAATGTTTTGGCTGCGACTCAGATTTTAATATAAATGTCCATATGTATTTATAATTAATGTTAAATACGATATTTCATCCATTAGCATCCTTTCTTGTTTATTGGCTACTAAGTCCCATATTAATTTTTTATTACTTAAATTGTTATTTGTAAAAATAAAAAATACAAATCCTTATTTTGATTATTTGAATTGTCAATTAATATAATATTAACAGAATTTCAATACATATATTATTAGGGTCATGGGTGATGTTAAATAATATGGAAATGCTAATGTTTCGCATTTTTCTAAGAAGATCACAAATAATAAAATGTTATATGTATTTGAAATGCAATGCTAGGGCTAAATCCTTAAGTTCATCCTTTTCTATGACCAGTGCACTGTGCAATGTGAACCTCATTTTGGTAAAAAAAAAAAAAAGAACAGTTTTTCTAAAGTGGCCTACTTTCAGGCGGAATGCTAAAAAACAGCCAGTTTTACGTTAGCTGATACCGCAGGGCGTATACATGATTTCTCAGCTTTATAATTGACAAGAAAACTATCAACAATCTGGGATCGTGTTATAAATTACCCAAACTCGTCCCAAAATTACGCCATTACTACAAATAGCATTGAGAAACGAGCAAATGCAGCGCATTTTACGCAGCCAAACTGGTTACGTAACACAACAAATATCATTATAAATATATACTTTACATGTATTTAGCATATAACAATTTTCACACCATGTTCACACTAGATTTTAATAGGTATAGCTGTCCTGTGGAGAACTTAGAGCAGGGCCAGAATAGCGGTCAGCACAAAAGAGGTGGCAACCATTGCATAACCGGTGGAGTAGACCTCCTTGATCTTGAGGAAGCGACCAGTGTCCCACAACAGATGGCGGATGCCGTTGGCCGTGTGGTAGCCCACCGGATAGGCAATGATGAACTTGATGGCGGTCAGCGTGGCGCCGCTTAGCTGCAGACCCTCCACCATGGTCACATAGTGGTTGATGTCGTGCGACGAGATCAGGGCACCGAGGCCCAGCGCCCAGACACCAGCGCCCAGGGCTAAACCGGTGCCACGATGCATGATCGACAGCATGGATGTTAGCTGCGGCTGGTAGATGGTCAGGTGTGGCGACAGCTTCCTGCCCAGTCGCTCGTTCTTCTCGAAGAAGCTCTCATCCTTCTGGGTCGATCCCACCGAGACCACTTTCAACGACACCTGCCGGTTGGCAGCGGCCATCTGGAGGCCCTTGCGCAGCGCCGGCGAGCGGATGAGCGAGCTGGAGAGTGCATACCTGCCAAATCGGTATAAACTCAGTGTTTTGGTAATGCAAGTGCAGAAATTACGTACATTCCCCTGTTTTTCACTCTAACTTGTATGGGTGTGACCGTATTCTAATCGGGAGAAATGGCCACAGCCAGTGCTGCCACTCCTCAGTGCTCATCCTTCAGCAATGCCAGACTGATTATTTTTTCGGTAAACTTAATCTAGCCTTTTTGCCATTTCTTTGAAATCGGATTTTTTTTTCAAAAGTCATAATAATTATTATATTTAATAGACAGAGTACATTTTTGAGACTGACTTTTTTACCGCATTTATTTCTGCCTTGTCTTTGCCCCACACAAGCGCGTTACCTAGTAGTGCTCAAATCTGGGTATTCCCTACACGAATGACTAAAAATATCGGCGATGTATCGTGATAGTTAGCCGATATTTATAGCAGTTTGTATGGGAACACCTGTTTTCATTCGAAAATATCGGCTTAATATCGCGAAACCTCGTCGATAACTTTCGTAATTCAGTTGTGAAGCGAAAGCCCAGAATAATACTTATATTAAATTCATTTGGACCATATTCTTACCGCATCTAGTAAATTAATTAGTTATAAAAGAGGTGTTTCCAACAAGCTGGCCGTTACTCATTGGTTATTTATGTTATTCTAGAATCTAGATAGCATTCTGCCCAGCGGTTCCCGGACTGCGGCAGTCTGACAGAATTGAAATCAGTGTGACCAGCAAGGAATATCAAAAATATATTTCAAAAAAATATCGATATTCGATACATCAATCGTATCGTTTCGCCATTTTTTCATACTCATTCTTTTTTCTGTTCCAAGTGCGCGTGGCAAGTCGTTCCCGCTGTGGTCCCGGTGAAAATTCGCAAGCGATTTAGACGCAGCCTTCTAAAGACTTCTCCCAACCAACGCTAGCACCATGAAGATCTACAAGGACATCATCACCGGCGACGAGATGTTCGCCGACACTTACAAGATGAAGTTGGTGGACGACGTGATCTATGAGGTCTATGGCAAGCTGATCACCCGCCAGGGCGACGACATCCAACTGGCAGGCGCCAACGCCTCCGCCGAGGAGGCTGACGAGGGCACCGAGATTACTTCGGAAACCGGCGTGGATGTGGTGATGAACCACCGCTTGTCGGAGTGCTTTGCCTTCGGCGACAAGAAGTCGTACACGATCTACCTGAAGGACTACATGAAGAAGGTGTTGGCCAAGCTGGAGGAGAATGCGCCCGACCAGGTCGAAGTGTTCAAGACCAACATGAACAAGGCAATGAAGGACATCCTCGGCCGCTTCAAGGAGCTCCAGTTCTTCACTGGCGAGTCAATGGACTGCGACGGCATGGTGGCCCTGGTGGAATACCGCGAAATTGATGGCACCAGCCAGCCCGTTCTGATGTTCTTCAAGCACGGCTTGGAGGAGGAGAAGTGCTAGACGACGTCCCAGATCCCGGCAGCAGGCCTGTGCGTGCGGGCTCCCAGTCGCCGCCGACCTGAGGGCGGAATTCATTCCCCGGGCGGACCAGGAGCGGATCACCCAACGCTACAGGCCTACATACTCATGCATACCTTCTACATATTTATCAAAAACTTAGTTACAATTTGAGTCTTAAATTTATGTTATTCAAGCTGACAAATCCCTGTATCTCGATCTGTGCGATTTTAATTGATTTTGGTTAGAGAGCCCATCATAATATTTCGATTCTATGTGTTTATTGTTTAACTCAGAGCAGCCACAGCGGAGCAAGTACGATAGCTAAAACAAATAAATTACGCCAACTATTGTAATTAAAATAATATTTTGATAGCAACACCATAACTTTGTATGCAATTTCAATTTCGCTGACGAATACAGAAAAGAAAATAACAGAAAGTGGGAACACAAATACTGAATTAAACGGAAACCATATACAACTGTAAATCTGCATGCCTGTACTTCTTTGCACTCCTATTCCATTTACAGTTAGTTACATATGCGTAGGTAGACGCCGTCACATTGCAGCCGTCGCCGGCCGTGTAAGTGCAAGCGAGAGGGCTACTCATAGCCGTCTGAGTCATGGAGTTTTTCGGGCATTCTCAGAGTTATTGACCTTTGACGTGCTGTACACGTGCGGGTATACTTCCAAGTGTATGGGCGCGGACATGCGCATTGGCCTTCGGCATGGATTACTATTTTCTGCACGATGCAGTCCCATTTGCCCTAGTTTCGCACGTTGCATTCGCCCTAACCTCAATCGGCAGGCGGACCGCTTATCATTTTAAGAAAATGCGCTGCTCTCGCCATAAGGTGGAATTCTATAATCTAGTTCTGGGGCGTCGAAAACGTTCGTTTTTATCTGCTGGAAGGGAGGGCTGGCCGCACCAACACCGGTGTTATTCTTGTTTCAGAGAACGTGTGGACCTGTTGGACGTCGAGACGGCGTCGCGTGAGAGTCGCGTACAGTTGGACCTCGCTTGGACGAACTTCAATAGCTCGATGTTTGAATTTTTCCTTTAAAAAAGATTTTTCGGTTTTCAGATACTTTTAGAAAAATAAATAAATTACAAAATTCTTAGATGAATAATTTACTAATATTTAAAAAATAATTAAAATAAAATTGTTTTCCCATGTCAAATGGTTTGTTTTTAACTTTGCAGGGTAATATACTTTTAATCAGAAGTTTGCAACGCAGTAAAGGAGACATTTCCGACCCTATAAAGTGTACATATGTATTCTTTTTTAGCATCAAGAGCCGAGTCGATCTAGCCGTCTGTTTCTACGCAAACTAGTCCCTCAGCTTAGAAGCTATCTGAATGACACTTTTGATATAGTCTTCTGAATACTCTCACTGCTATATATGTCGGAACGGGCCGGATC
>JAEIIJ010015493.1:0-11654 GCA_018904815.1 Drosophila ogumai | reverse complement strand
GGGGCTCGGGGCTCGGACGGTTGCATATTTAAAATTGAATATTTGCACGCCTTGAGCATTTCAGATTACAAAGATATACTTCACTTATGCGCACACAAATACATTCGAGCGCCAGGCATGTGTGTGGGCGTATCCTGTTGTCATTTGCATGCGCTCTATGCGCTTGTGCTATTTGCACTGCTCAAAGCCATGTTAAGCGGTTTATTTTTGAGTTGTGTGCTGAGCACACAGAGCTTCCTGCACGAAAATTAAATTTAAAGAGCTTTGTACGGGGGGGACTTTAAAGGAGGTTTCCTCCAGTCCCTCAGTTGTAAACAAAAATTCACGCTTATTGTCCTGGCAAACGCTTTTGAGTTGTGTAGCTTCTAATGCCTTCTAAAATCAGTATATTTGGAAGATTATTTGAATTTATTTTATTTAAGCTGTAGAACAGTACATTAAAACAGCATTCTTTTCCATTTCACCAGAAAATGTAAAAGTCCTGTCGAGAACCCGTTTAAATCTCAAATATGATAGATCTAAAAAACTACTTCAACCAGTGATTATTATCATTTTTGCTTTTCCATATTTATTTTCCGGATGCTACCGCTTTAAAGTTACTTTATCCTCGGCATTGCTACTCTGTTTAAGCAACGTCTCCTTTGGTTTCCCACCTGTGCATACATCCTTTCATCTCACCCAAGGGCGCCACTCTTAAAATTTAATATGGAATATGGATTCCCATGATTTCATCAGCCAGCGCCGCCACATAGATATGAGCTACATATCCTGCGTATTTCACAGATACATTTTCAAGTGTAAACACGCCGCTCCCAGCTCGCCGCTTGCTGAGAAACGTACGCGATTGCTATTTACAAAAACACGCTGCCGTATGCCGCACACGATTTTCCAATTGAACTCACACGTGTACACACGGATGCGGAGATACACGGATACGGCTACAAATACAGTGCGCTGCTGGCAGGGCCACGGATGCCGGCACAGATATAGATACGGACACAGATACAGCTGCAGATACATGCAGGGCCTGGCATTGATGCAGTCGTGCATTCAATCGCTGCGTCGTCACCTCGTCGAGGAGAGTGCGGACCGCAGAACGAGCACTGACTGCCCGAAATCATTTCAAGTTAATAATAAATGGAGCATCATCATCAGACATCAAACCCGTAGAGCAAATATCGAGTATCCTTTTGGTCTGTTTGTGTTTGTGCTTGTGCCTTGTGCCTTGTGTTTGCCCGCCTCCCAGCCTGCTTGTTTGCATTGCCATTGATTTATTTTTTGGCATGGGATTTTTCAATTTGCTGCAACCGGAGCCGAACCTTCTTCATGACATGTAATGAGCTGCCGCTGATTCCACTCCTGCGGCTCCTTGTGCGGCACGAATCAATTAAAATACGTGCCAGGCATTAGAAGAGAGTGGCGCGCGGAGTGCGGTATGTGGTGTGTGGTGTGCGGCGTGTTGTCCGGAGGAGGCCTGACTTGGCAATATTTCAATCAAGTTTTTTCCAAGCCAGCAGCGTGCATGTGAGGCTGTCCAAATGGATATTTATGCCTATCATGCTTATGAGGAATTCACATTAGGCTGAAAGTCAAGAGGTTGCCAACATGCCAACACAATTGACAGTTGGCCAAGGCGGGGCAGGCTTTGGCACTTGGAAAATATGTACCGATGCCCAAGCATACATACATATAGGAATATGGGTATATATACTATATAAACTGTCATTCTGTTGACAGGCTAGGTAGCCCACGCTCAGACACCGACACAGACACACACTCGCAAATACACATGAGTGCGTGTTTGTTGCCCTTAACAGACATTTTCACAGTTGAGTGCGTTGCTTGGGCCGAGGGCCCAGCTTCCCCCTTCACCTGCTCCCTGGGCCTTATGTAATTTGGAAGCATTTCTAGCGCGCCTGCTGGTATGCAACAAAAACTCTCCACGCTGGGTGGGCGGAAGGGAATAGGAATGCCCAGGGAGCTGCTTCTTCTCGATTGCCTCAAATGTATGCTTTTAATACCGCCCCGTCTGAAGCCAGAGTAATCAATATGGTCATCGCCCTAGAAGCACAGGCATTTACATGTCGCCAGTGACAAAGGGAAATGAGCGCTGTAATGTCGAAAACAATTTTTCCAAAGTAACTTTTTCACAACTTGCTGGGCTGTGAAGTCAACACAAACACATTGGGCAAACGAAATCAATAATATCCACCTTGTGTGAGATGTGACGGGCCTCGAGCAGACAGTCAGCTGTCTGTTTTCGGGTTAATTGGTAATTTTTGGAAAAGGTTCTTCTGCCCACGTCGAGAGTATTGATTAGCTTTCACTGGGCCCTTCGGCCTGCCTGCCTGCCTGCTAATAAATTACCAAAACTAATGTTTGTCTGGCCTGACGTTGGCTCGAAGTTTGCCTAATTAATGGCAAACCTTTCAAAGGGCTACACCTTGTTCCATATTTTGTTTCTCCCGTTTTCGTATTCTCCGAAAGTAAACAAAGTATTTTTGTGGGGCAGGACCGGGCTTAGCTGGTCATTAGCATGCGTTAAAATGGCGTTAAATGTGTAACGGAAACCCGGGAAGCCAGCGCAAGGACATGCTCTGCATGGAGTTTCGCTCTCACTTCCATTCCTTTTTTTACAATTTTGTTATAATAAAAATGTCATAAATTTCTCGTATCGCTGCGTGTTGGGGTCCATAGCCTTCCCGCTCTCCGCTTTGTCGGTGTGTGTGTTAATTTTTTCTAATTGTCCGAAATTTAGATAATTACACGCCATTAATTATTTACATAATAATAACGTTTCTTTCCTTTGCCTTCTTCTGTGCGGAACGAATACGCGCTTTACAATTTTGTGGCTGACTTGGCTGTGGGCGTGGCCGTACGTACATATGTACAAATACGTAAATACATATATATTTATAGAGCGTGGGGCGTAAAATTAAATTTACATAATTTATGACTTGCTCAGCAATGTTCATGGGCGTTGTGTTGCATAATTTTAGGCATTTTTGTTTATTGCGGCGTAAAATTTGAATTATGAATCAGAAATAGCGCCCGCTCCATTTTCCATTTTCCGCTGGCGTTGCCCCTGCCCATCCCACTCCCGGTCCTGTCGCTTCCGTGCAAGGGTTACATTCTGAGGTTATTAGTAATTTATTTGCATATTTTGTGCCAGCCCAGGGGTGGGGTTACCGCCGACTGACGGACAGGAGCAGGAACTCAAGTGTCACACGACAGTCAAGTGTCGTGTCTTGAATGAAATACGCTTTGAGTTGGGTTGGGCCTGCCGCCCGTTGCCTGCTGGCTGCCAAGGTGGTCCGCAGGTGCGGGGAAGACGTTACAGCTGACAAAAAAAAAACGAAATAATCCTAAATAATGGATAAATATCGAAATCAGTCTGGAAACACTGAAAAAAGGCATTCGCTACCCCTGAAGCTATCAAAGTAATTGATTTACTTTCTATGTAGTGTTTTATTGGGGAAATGATTATCTTCTCTTTAACAAACTGAAGAATAGTTTTGGAAAAATAGGTATGGAAATTTGCTTACGTAAAAGAGACCCAATATCTTTTGACAAATCTTTAACAGGTTTGAAGTCCCTAATGATTTCTGGAATCCCTTTCTATATCGCCCGAAATTTCCAGCCCTTCATGGATGTATTTATCGTGTTATCGATACTTATTAACAAGTATCCAACACTTTTTACTGCCTTTCCATTTTCCGTTCTCCCACCACCTGCTAAGAGCATTCCTTTGAGCCAACCCGTTGCCTGGCCCAGCGGTTAATACATGAAGCAATAAACATTTTCTGGCCACGCCTTGCTGGGTCCAGGTTCAATGCCAGGATCAAACCAACTTTAATTGCCACTTGCTAATTGCAAGCTCCCGCCAGGACCGGGGTGGAACCAGCGATATATACTGCTGCCATATTTCATGCATCAGAGATACATAAAGAATA
The DNA here is from genome assembly GCA_018904815.1 of Drosophila ogumai. Classification (NCBI taxonomy): domain Eukaryota; kingdom Metazoa; phylum Arthropoda; class Insecta; order Diptera; family Drosophilidae; genus Drosophila; species Drosophila ogumai. The sequence goes on along the minus strand of JAEIIJ010015493.1, from coordinate 7,701 downwards.
TAGATATTTTCCATTGAACGTGGCCCGGGCAGACAGCATAAAAAGTGGAAGAAGCAGCCACTGATTAGTATCAAAGGGGGCTGAGGCGGGGAGCTAAGAGCAAGGATCTGGGAGCCTAGAGCATGGAGCATGTATCACGGAGGAGATACAGTTGCGGTTGCTCGGATGCCTGGTTGCCCGCCAGCTGTAGCTGTAGCCGGAGCCGGAGCTGTGGCAGTGAAAAACTTTTGATTAAGCTGCAGTTATGGCAGGTTGTTAGAGCGGAGAGCTGAAGCATGCTTTTGTTTTGCTTGCTAGCTCGTTAGTTTGTTTTGATTTTACCTCCAGCGACCCTTACCCTTGCCAGCCTTACATGACAGATGCTTGGGGCAACATTGTCTACCATTAGGTGCTTGCCAGTGACAAATTTCTCCATCGAACTTTCTCCACAGGCAGCGGCAGCGGAGCTCGAATAAACTTTTGCATACAACTTTAATGATTTTTGTTGGAAAAGAAGCGAACTAGGCGGCGGCGTTTTCAATAAGCAAACCCAAACCAGGACCGCAGATTGCCCTCCGGCTAACCCCATAAAATATTACTTTTCTATCAACAAAAGTTGCCGGGCCACTCAATTCGAAACCATTTTCCAAACTATCATCATCATCGAGTGGGGAAAGCATCATAAAAATCGCTCTTCATGTGCCCCGCAGAGGAAGGCCAGCAGGACGGGCTAGCAGCGAGGACGACTGCCATAACAAAGCCATAAAACGTAGTTTTAATTGCATTTTCGTTGTTCCGTTTTATGTAGTTCGACCGGCGAATGCATAAAAACAACAACTGACCAAAGCGGAGCAGGACAGGGCTGAAAGCTCCGGCTCCGGCTTCGGCTTCAGCCCTGGCTCCGGCTCCGGCTGGTTCGATGCGCCGCATTCTAATTGCACGAGGATGGGTTGGAGAAGTGGCGGGGTGGGGATTTGGGGAAGGCACTTACGGCTTGACTGGATCTCTGGATCCCTCTCCCTGTCCCTGTCCCTGTCGCTGGCTCTCTGCGAATTTCGCTTTGCTCACTTAGCGCTCGGGCATCATAAACTAACGCAGTTTATGGGTCCATGCACCCAGCCACACACCCAAACCCACCCTCACATCCATTGACAGGGGGGAGGGTGTTAGAAGTGGTAGTGCTCAGAGAGCACTTGGCCAAGTTGGCACTTTCGGGCATTGCATATGCGTAGGCGACACTGCGGCTAGTCTCGACCCCGACTTGCCCCGCTTCGGTCCGCCATGCACGACTTGCTGTGGCGCTAAAATTTGCGGTTTAACGTTGCCACTGGCGCCTGTCGACTCTCAACTGTCGCTGCAGTATCCTGCTGCTGCTGCTGCTGCCTCTCCCCCAACTCGGGCTCGTCCTCGGAGGACACTTTGTCATAAGCAATCGTGAAGGCTAATTGTGTCGAGGCAGGCATCTTTTGATTCCACACAGAGCCGACGGGGCGGCCAAGGGAGAGAAAAAGAGAGCCAGATTTAATTAACATTTTGACTCTCAAAGGCTTCGGCTTTTGGCAACATTTAAATTTCAAATTATGTGCGCTAATTACGCGGCCAAAAGAGCCGTCTGGTCGGCTGGGAGGAGGCTGCGGGGAAACCTTTCTGGCGCTAATAATTAGCCAGACTTTTGTGCAGAGTCAGAGATGCCTTAGTTGGGATGCTGCGCAGGCAGCCATGTGGCTGCCGGAGAATGCTTTGGCGGAGCGAACGAAGTTAAATTTTCGTGAATTTTCCACATTTTTTCCTCGGCCGTCGGTGCCTGCATGGCGCCTCATAAATGGCCAGAAGTTCATTAACCAACCGAAACCGGGCTTCATCACTGCATCGGATGCCTGATCAATATGTGTGCATGCAGCCTGCTGCACTGATTTCTGTTTGTTGTTTTTGCAGACAGAAGCCGCAGTCAAAGCCGCCCGATGGATGTGGCTGCCACATCTGCGGGCTTCCATTGATAAACCCTTCAGAAAAGAGAGGTCTAGAATGAACCGGGACGGAGTGCAGTGGAGTGGCGTGGCTTGGAGTGGAGTGGTGTGGAGTGGAGTGGAATGAAGTGGCCCAGGGAAAGGATAGCACAACCTGCATGAAGCTTAGTCGGGCTCTGCCTCTGAGACGCTGCTTGAGCTGAAAACATTTTCCAATTTATTAAGCCACGCCACATCAATCATTCATCGGGGGCGGAGGACGTGCGACTAAATGAACATTTTTCGGTTAAACATTGGTTTAAATTTTGCGGCGTCACAGCTCTGCCCCTGCCCTGGCCCCGCATCACTGTCAACAACATGGCGCTGACGTTGGTATCGCCTGTGTATAAAATCAACACGGCTTCAGTTCATCGACCACTTAATTTATCCAGCTGAGCTTTGAGCAAGCCAAAGCGCATTTGTGTGTTGTCTGGCCAAGAGCGGTGAAGGGAGCGAGCAGGGCGGGCGATTCAGCATGCCTTTGGTCAGACAGAGAAATGCACTTAATTGCCGCTGGTCCACTGTGCGACGACCTCCCTGCTTAGGGACCCAATTGCATTTAAAAAACCTGGCCAAAAGCGCGCTACGCCATTCGCCACTCGCCACTCGCCGGCATTTAGGGCTGACGCTGACCCCTCCTGCAGCGGCAGCAGTCGTTCATTATGCATTAATGTAAATACGGTAAATGTTGTCCAATCATTAACATAATTGAATTACAAACAAGTCCAATCGCGGCCAGAGCCCCGAATTTCCAGCTCGGCTCTGCTCCATGCGCGTGCATAAATCGCAATTTTAATTACTCGCCCCTGACTAATGGATTGTTCCGAAAAAACACACGGAACGCGGCGGCGGGGGAGCCCGGGACTACGACATTAAATATTTCATATTGTGGGAGGGCCCGAAAGGCTCGGCTCGCCCAGTCACTCTCCCTCCTGGTTATATAAAGCAATTGAATTTTGCAGTTAAAAGCTTCAATCATTTTCAATTGCCGCAAACTAATGGCTGATTATAAAATATTCATGCGACAAGCGGCAGGCGATGAGACGACAGACTTCCGAGCGGCGCGGCGGCTAATGACAGGGCCAGGCCGGGCATTCAGGCCCGGTTGATGAGCCAATCTAAGGCCAGGAAGGCCAGTAGGGCCAGGAAGCCCAGGGGCGTGCTCGAGGCCGCCCCTTTCAAACTATGTCTGTGTGGTGCAAATAAATTACACCTGCGAGAGCGAGCGAAAGGGTCTCCCCTTCTGGCTGATTATTGATTTGCTCGGGCTTCTGCGGTCTTCGGGGGCCGGCCACTCGACTCGAGCATTCGGTATAAAGCCCTCAATTAAGTTTTATTTTAATGCATTTCATTTGAACGTCTTTTAATGGGATTTTTCGTGCCCTGGCACGAGCACGGGCATATTACTCATTTGCCATAAACCGAAAGGTGACCACAACACGTAGTCGTCCCAAACCCAGACCCCCAGCCACATTCACATCCACATCCACATCCATATCCACCTCCGCATCCCCAACCCAACCCGCTCTCAATGCCGATACCACTGCGAGGAGTGGATGAACAGAGAGCGAGAGCGAGCCGAGAACGCTGGGTGAGGAGGGAGAACGTTAAGTGTTGGCTGGCCAGAATCGACATGGGTCGCTTGGGTGAGATTTAAGCTTTAATGATGCATGAAGCGGCACAGGATGTGGCTGCCCAGTCGTGGGTAAAAGGCAATGAGCCCAAATGGCCAGGGATGACGGAAGAGGAGGCCGAGAGGCAACCGGGAGGAGCGACAGGAGATGGGCTTGCATATTGAGTGGCATTTAAATGCTTGAAAATGCTACGCTGGCCAAATGTGTTTTGGGAGAAGAGGTCCTCGGCCACCAACGAAAGTTGATTGAATTTGAGGGGGGTGGCGGCAGCAGCAACCACCGATTTAATGGACTTTCCTGCTAATACCATTAACGCAAAATCTGTTTCAGCCAAGCACTCGTCTCAGCCAGATATTACTTTATTTAACACCCGCCTTTCTCTTTCCTTCTCTCTTGCAGATGAACCGTGCTTTACAGCTGAAGCCAGCTGAAAATGAAAGTCGCAGCGGTAAGTAATCACCTGCCATATTCATTTATGACCCCAGATCCGTGGACTGCCTGCCATAAAATCAATTTGCGCACAGCAAATCGGGAGGAGTCGCCATAGGTGACCCAAAACAAATAATTGCGAAAAACTTGACCCGTCTTCTGTGCAAAGTTTTTGTGCAAAAGCACTCAGCCGAAAAGTGCAGAGCCAGCTAAAGTTTTTCTCTATCCCCAGCCCCAGACACAGTCCCAGCCCCAGTCCCTGCCCTGGCTATACCCAGTCATCCCCAAGCCCGCATCGCTATTTTCTCTGCTATTTTCAACACCTACAACACACGTCAGCAAAAATTACGGGCGCACTTCGATAAACTGTCAAAACTGTCTGCAAAAATTTGACATTTCAGAAAAAAGCGTACCTCGAAAAAATACTTGGGCACACGGCAGAGAAATGGGGAAGCGTTGAGCAAAACAACGTTGAACTGTCAATGGCAGTCAGCCCTGGAAATGGGCCAGGAGAGCGGGCGACGCGACGGTCGGCGGACAGGCCTCGCTGGCCAGGGCGCCATATTGTTTTTACTGGGCCCATCACACAGTTGTCGTGCTTCACGCTTGTTTGTGACAGCCCATCGACCCAAGACCCCCGCCCAGCGGCCCCGCATGGCAGAAAAAGAATGATAAAGATTTGCATAATTTACACAGCACTTCAACTTTGTTTTTTGGGTCAGCGTGGCTCGGCTCGGCTCGGCTGGGCTCGAGTAGTTGTTGCTTTGATAAACTTATTGACAGCCTCATTATGCAGCAGCTTCAAAGTAATTTCAATATTTCTCCCCTGCTGGCTGGGCTTATTCCCCACTCCTCGCTCAGGCGAGCTGGCAGCTCCCCAGGACCCCCATTCCGACGCAGGGGTGCAGTGGCACAGAAGCATGCTACACATTTCGCAATCAACTCTGCACTGGCCCCGGGCCAGAGTCGGACTGGAAGTCAGTGCACTCCGCAATCTCCTAAGACATTTCGCAGCTGGCAGCGCTTATCACTGCGGAGCAGAGAATAGCAGAGCGCCCAAAACGTCCATTGCACAAATTGCTTGTGCACTCGCTTCCACCCTCGCCCAGGACTGGGAGGACGGACGGACACAGCCATTGCTCATAACAGTCGCTGTCGCTGGTGGCTGTGGCAAAAACCTTGACAAAGTTGATGTGTCAAATCAGCAGCCAGCCAGCCAGCCAGTCAGTCAGGACCCTTCTCCGGATGACCTTTAAACTTTGGCAAAGGACATGAAGGCACTAATCGTTACGTTGCTCCCTTCATTCATCCGTTCTCCGGCTCCGGCTCCGGCCCTGGCTCCGGCTTCGATTTCGCTTTGCTGCGCTCCTTTCGGCCCTCTTTCTGGTCTCTCGCAGTCACTCGCTGGCTCGGCGGCAACAATTTAAACTTTTCTAATCCGCTGGGGATTGAAAACTTGAAGCAACTCGACTTGACTCGACTCGACTCGACTCCACTCGACTCAGCTCTGGCAGGGCAACTTGCCGGCAATCTGTCCGCACAATTGTGGACCTGGACCTAGTGCTAGCACTAGGGCTGGGAAGGACCTAGAGCGGAGCAAAGGCCAAACCATCGGCGACGCAATCAAGTCGACATTTTTGTTAGTTGCTTTGTTTGCCCGGCCCTTGCCTCTCTCGAGTCGGAACAAATTTCTAAGAAATTAAAGCGCTAAACTTTTTCGGGCCGCTATCAGCACAGCACTTGGCAACTCAGCAGCGAGTCCTCGGCGCTTCGTCCTGCTGCGACTTTTGACTTGGACTGTTTGTGCCTTGTGTGTGTGTGGTGGATCCCCATCTTCGGCTTCGGCTTTGGCTTTGGCTTTGGCTTTGACTTGGGCCAAAATGCAATTAGACAAGGACAAGTTTAATTGCCGGCCTCGGTCTCGGCCTCAACCAGAGCAGGGTCCTGCTCCTGCAGGCTGCTGCAAGTTCTTGCCCGCTGACATTTGCATTTTTCAGCCGCACAAAGAAATTTAATTTATTTAAACTCAAATCAAGCATGAAATTCGGGCGAAGTGCGAAGGTCGGAGGGGGATATGAATACATTTATTAGTGTTGACAAGTGCTGATTTGGAAGGGATTCAGGCCCGAGCCCGAGCCCGAGTCCTTCGTAGTAGAACCCGTCCGCTCCTCAATCTCGGCCTGCTAACTTCATCAATTTTAACTTAGTGAGGGAGGAAGCATTGTTGACATGTCTACGCTTTGACCAGGCCCAGGACTGAAACCTACATGAACCCGAGTACGATTTGTTGCCTTTGTCTCTCGTCCTTTGTCCCAGGTCCCCCTGTGCCCAAGTCCTGCCTTGTGTATCCGTCCTCTGTCCCGACAATGTTCGTCGCATTTGCAATCTTCAGTGCCATATCTAAGTCTGATGACTTTCGTTTCATTGGCAGGACACACACCCCCACACAGACACACTGCCTTGCTTAGTTATTTATCTTGATATTCCACACACACACATACTGGCACACACCATGCTTCATCATTATCAAAACTCATATTGTCGTCTGCCTTGCTCCGGCTTCTTCCCCCTCCCCGGCCCTCGCGTAATTTGTACTTGTCTAACACGTAATGATGTCACGTAAATTGCATACGTTCGCTTACGGTTACGTTGACGTGTTACGTTTGATATTCCAGTGCTGCAGGCGAGCAGCGACTTAAAGTCAAATTAATATCACTCATACATACCTGCCGGTGAGCGAAAAGAATCCGCCTCGGCCTGGCACACAAACATAAATTGCGAAATCCCGCCATTTCCGAGCACGCTGGCGAGCTGAGGGCAGAGCCACCCGGCACAGATTTATGCTCCTAACTACGCATTAATTTCCTTACCTTTATCCCGGCTCGTCTCCCCGCTTGACTCCTTGTCACACGTCAGTAAATCAGATGCCGCTCCTAGCCACTTCCCGTCTCGCCTCATTCATCATACTTATAAATATTCATTTCCTCGGGCCCTCGGCCTGCGGATGATGTGGGGGATGATTGCAAAAGATTAAAAATCAACTCCATAAAAATTTCCCTGCATCCTCCCCAATGATAAATGGCACACGAAAATTAACAAAACCCATACGCGCAGAAGGTATGTACATTATCGGCAGCGGGAGGGAGGGCGCTCCCAAGGGAAAACTTTCGGGGACCTCATTATAGACAACGTCTCATCAAATTGAAAAGCAATGAGCTATGAAACAGAACCCTCCTCATTCCCGGGTAGTGGAGTGCGGCCTGCGGAAAGTTTCTGGGCGAAAAACTAATAATAATAATACGCAGTGTTGGCCGCCCCGAAAAACTTTTCGCATTTCGTTTGCTGCCACTCAGTGAGTCCCCCACTCGCTCGCTGCCTTTTACGCCTGATTACGCATTTGAATTGTATTCGCCGCCAATTGGCGTTTCTCATTTCGGCTGCCGCAAAAGTTCTGCCGCGTTTGACCATAAAAGACCTCCTCAGGAGACGGAGGGCGGCACTTTCTCCACCTGCCACCACACCGGCGACCTTATTAGTGTCAACATTTTTATGGCAGCCCTCGCAATTTGATTAGCGCGAATAAAGAGCGACAAATTCAATTGAATTTGTAATATAGATTGACTGCCGATGATGATTGGCTTCAGCTGCGGCTG
>JAEIIJ010015481.1:0-10681 GCA_018904815.1 Drosophila ogumai | reverse complement strand
GGTGAATTTTATAGCTCTTTTAACTCTCTTCTAGCAAATGTTCCCATTAAATACTTTCTATCATCTTTTGCACTCTAAGAATGGCATTTTCTGGCAACTTTGAATGGGCCTTATGAGTTTCCGACGAAACTTTAATAGGTTTTCGTGGGAAATGCTTACATGCGAAGAATTCCGGGCAGAGTGACTCCAGCTATCGTAGATGATGATGATGATGAGGAGGTTAAAGCCGGCGGTTGCTGGGCACCCGCACCGTGCAGTAAATTGCTTGGCTGCTGGGAGCGAACATAAATATTGGCAATAATGTTGAGGACCGTGCCAGGTCATATCGCCGGGCTTTGTTATAGCCAACCCCACAGACAGGAATCCGGAGACCCACCGCCGCCAGCGATTGCACGAGACGACTCTCTGCTGCTGCTGCCGTTCTAATAAATTCGATTAGTTTCTCCCTCACGAACACACTCGCTCACACACAGACGCATATCGGAGGTGAATTATTGATTCGTCCTTCGGCTCGCACGGCTTCATTAATAATTTCTCGATGGCATTTAAAAAAGGAGCAACGCTGCGACTGAAACAAGAGCCGCGGGCGGAAATTTTAATGAAAGCCGGGAACGTAATCGACTTTAAGCCCGGCGAAATGCCGATGACAGCCACGCCCACGTGCGTTTGTTCTTTGGCGCAGGGCACTAAATGAAATTCAATCGGAATAAATGCGACATGGCGACGAAAAAGTAACCTCAAAAAGGCTGCGGCTTTGAGAGGCGAAAAAAAGCAGACACAAAAATAAATAACCACCAAAATCGCAGACTTAAACAACACACACACAGAGGGAAAAAACCGCAGGTCTAAATAAAATGGCTGCACGGGAAACGGAAGCGGAAATCAGTCGCATTTAAATTTGTCGGAAAGGAAAGAAAGAGAAAGAGGAGACCAGGAAAGAGGAAGAGGGGCAGCTGTGTTAGCAGCAAGCAAATTAGCTTTGGGCCCCAAAACAGAGGCGTGACCGCTGAGAGGGGGCGCCAGAGCCAAACTGCCAATTGGCATGAACATTCGGGAAAAAATCAAAGCAAATTAAAGTGAGAAAACCAAAACGAAAGTCACGAAGCCTGTGAAGTCTTTCGGCGCAAAATGAAAATCCAAGGAAGCCACAAACATTTCGCACATACCTATACGATAAAAAAAAGAAGGGAGAAAGAAGAGACCGCAATCTCCTTGTGCTTTACAATTTATAACGTAAAACACATAAATTACGAATTTGTCACAAGAAATGTTTTTCTGTTAGCCGCTTTAACGGTATTTTGGAGCAGGCAAATGAATATAAATCACTGCGCCCCAAGCACTGAAGGCAAGCTTAAAAACACCGAAGGCGAGGGAGAGGGTAATGCAAAGAAAAAATTATTAAGACCTCCAACGTGGCGTATGAGTAATGTTCGGCTTGGTTCTCCCTCGAAAAACTAAGGCATCATAATCCAGAGACTTATCCAAAGTACGCCGTTTTCCAAGCCACAAAAGTGAAAGGTATTTAGGCAAATTTTGGCATTTCCATCCAAACGATTTATCAGCAAAAACAAGTTTAACACATCCCAAGTCGAGAGGCAGAAACTTTAAAATGTATTTAAATATATATCAAATTTTTAATTTAGTTTAAGATACTCTTTGTTTACACAAGAAAATATCAAGAATATATATAAGTCCTGAAAATTTAAAACGTTTAAGAAATACCAAACTAATTTATGTTAAGAATCTTTTTATCGAATCGAGAAAAATAAAGGATTTTCTTTTAAATTTTTTCAATTATTTCACAATTTTCTGTGCCATATAAATTCAATATTAAATTTCCTTGCAGTTGAATTAAGCTTAAAAATGGCTAGAAACAAACTCAGCCACCTGCACGCTGCCAAGTGCTTCAACTCTAGTTTGAATTGCTTTCGCCAAACTTTATTCGTTAAATTTGGTATCCTTCTCTGGTCAGTTACGAAACGAACTTTCCGCTTGAAGGCTGCAGAAGTTGGAGGAAGAAGGCAGAGAAAGAGGTTTTGTGATTGGCAAAGAAATAAGTATAAAGGAGCTAAAAGGAAATCGAACTGGGGGCGTGTCCCCATCTCCAGATAAGTGCCAGATGCACTTGTTCACAATCACAAGGATACCTGACTACTACCATATAGTATATACATGCGAATATTGTACTCTCAGCTTTCTCTGCAATTCCGTATGGAATGGAATCGCATTTGCCATTTTCCACACGTTGCATACCTCTTGCGATTGTGCCGCAGCTAACAAATAACTGTCGCACCTGGTTTCCGGGAAAGGTAATGTAATTAAAATGCCATTTGCTGGGCCAAACAAGTGATATACATTCAATTATCGGTGGCCGAGTACGCTATGCGGAATTTATGCAGCGCTCCAATTGAAATTCGATTATATCTCGCAAATATTTAATTAAATTCATTTGTTCTTGTCGCCCCCATGCCGCTCCCGATGACTGTGTAATGAAATTTCCCATCCGCAGTTATCAGCGTAACGAAAAGGTCCGTCGAGGGTCATGCATATATTCAATCAACTGGAGGCCACCGGTTAAATGAAGTATACGTAGCGTTGGCCCAGCAAAACAATGCAAACGGGGGCCGAAAAATAAACAGAGAAAAGGCAACAATAAGCACTTTTAACTTTGATGTTTGATTTCGGAGCAATTTGCAAAGTCAAACAATCGGCTGTGTATTCCACCGCTGATGGACCAACAGCAACAATGTGTAATACACAATACTATATATAATATTGCAGCTCCATTTATTGACTTTTCCGTCCAAGCCCAGCACCCAGCACCCAGAACCCAGCGCCCAGAGCTCGGGACCAAACTTTCCTGTCGTATATTCGCCATAAAGCGCAGGCTGCCGACCTGCCAGAAGGCAGCTGAAGGCTGAAATTTATGAAATTTTAGGGACTCACGCAGTCCAGACCAAGGACCAATAAATCATTTAATGTGATCCCAGGACGGCATCCCTGCGCCAACGGGCAGGTGAGACAGGTGAGTCCAAGGCGGTGGTGCCGGAGCCGTCGGAACTGCGCAGGGCCCAGCACCACCTGATGTTCATTTTAACGTTTTCCGGCTGGCCCCGAGACGTAAAAAACCCAGAAATTTCCGCTGGCCGGTGCACTGCATCGATAATGATGTCGGCCGACGATGTTTATGGGCTTATCAAAGTGAAATATATGCGTCTTTCGCTCGACTTTCTGCCTAAATTATTCAATTAGCAGCAAGTTCGGCCATTTCCCCAGTCAATCAATAAGCGGGAGCATCTGCTTATCGGAGCGGAGCAGGCGGGGTCACCGGGCGTGACCTTCAAATATCCTTTCACACATTTTCCCCCCAGCCCCCATTGGTGCTCTTCCCTCTTATTTTTTAAATGCCTCGCATTAAGTATAAAAAATGTAATAGGTTTCCTTTATGGGTCGCACGCTTGGACGCTGTTCAGGTTTCTCTCGCACAGTGGGCACGTTGTACCCTCTGTTAAGGATTATTAAAAAAAAATAAATTTGAAGTGATTTATTAATATATTTGTAGTGGCAATTTCTTTATTTATTCTTTACCTATAATATTGATATGTTCATATGTAAAGATAAAAGAAACAGACAAGATAAAAGGGATCATGGTTCTAAATCTCAGAAAACTTTTTACATATGTCAAATTTTGTGAAAAATTATATGTATACAAAAAAAAATTATTTATTCAGTTTTGTAAGGCTTCTTATGTAAAAGGAGTACATGGCTAGATCACATATTCTTGTGATGCTGATCACGAACAGAATAATTTCGAACATTTAATACTTTTATTAAGCATCAAACAAACCATAAGACACCTTAAATTTAAAACTTTTTTCACAAAGCAAAGAAAATATTAAATTTAAAAGCTTTAAAAATCGTTCTTAAAATGTATACCTTTTTCCACTGTGCCTCGTCAGTGAGAAAAGGGGTGGACCCAAAGGGCGGCTGGGCGCGGAAGTGGGCCTCTGACGGGGTTGATACAAATTTGAGCATTTTATGACAACCAGCGGCAGCATTCGAATCGATAAGCAGTTTGAAGCCTTTCAGATTTCAATTGTTTCGCTTCCCTTTATTGTCCCTGGCAACATTTTTTATGATAACCAAATCCATTTCAATGCCATCAAAAATGAATGAAACGGTTTTGGGGGGCGAGATATGGCCTCCGCTGTGGGCCATAAATGGCCGAAGACACCGAGAAGAATGAATGTGGAGTGAAGAAGGCAATTATTAGAAATGCAAATGCATCCTGTCCCAAAGCAGCCATAAAATGGCCAACTAAAACCGAAAAGCGAAACTTGGCCGAGTCTGAAGGCTCCTCCTTCTCCTCGCCCCCATTTAATACAAACTTCATCTGCATACTTGGTTATTTTCATGACTTTTAAGTGGCCACGTCTCCGAGCGGCCCAGCTCAACTAATTTATTAATGCACAAATGCCGCTGCCAACTTTTGAATTTTAATTATTCGGCCGGGAAACCGCGCAAAACCAAGAGAGACACCCCGAAGGTCAAAACAGAAGGACCGGAAGAAATGCAAAGAGGGCGGGCCAAACGCCAGAGTAACATTAAGAATCAAGGAGCCGAAATATCCATTTCGGTCCAAAACAGAAGGCTAAATGCTCTAAGCCGACCAAAAACCTCTTGGATATTGTTGACTTTACATGAAAAATAGAAACTAAAGAGGCTTAAAAATATATAATATAAACATAAAGAAAATACTTGAACTATAAATAGAATATTAAACTAAGAATATATCGAGAAATCGACTAAAATATAGCTAAAACCTATTGCAATTTTACGATTTTTATGACAGGTTAACTCCATTAGACTTTAGAGTTCTATAAAAATGTAAAGAATGAAAAGACATTGCACAAAGTTATTTACTTCCAATTTTTCCCGAACAAAAAACCTATCTTGCTCTTCGGAGCGGCACATTCAACATTATTTGCCATAAAATCGAGACATTAATCAGCGATGCCATTTGGGACTCCATTATGCCCCAGCAGCGAGACAAAATACCTTCACAATCGCGCACGAGGCTGTTAAATATCCAGTGAAATCGTCTAATTAAAAGATATACTGCCGACTTGAGTCGTCGATGCCAAGCGAGAGGAAAAGCGAGGGCCACAACAGAAAGAGCCAGGAGAGCCGAATGAGCGACCTCTTGCCTAATCCTCAGCTACTTATGGCCGGGCTTGAACGTCTTTCGGTTCGCTTTGGCTGGTTTTTAGGGCTTTGTGCTCCTTCAACACGGTTTTATGGCCGAGGGCTCTTGAAATTAGCGCGTCCGCCGTCCAAGGACGAGTCCTGTCGCCCACCGCCCCCTCCCGGCTCGGCAGTCGTATTGATTTTTCGCCTTTTTGGCCAAACTCTGCGGAAAAGGACCTGGGCATCATAATTGAGGCCACAATCTCCGACGTGCTGCGCTAATTAATTTTTATTGGCTTTAAAGAAAATGCGAATATTTTATCGCGTTTTCATCTGGCAGTTTAATTTATGCGCCTTTCCCGTCAGTGTGTCAGCTCCCGGCCTTAAAGGAAATGAAATTCATTAGAGCACCAGTCCAACTTTTGTTTAAAACCCCGTGATTTATCCTCAGTCCACCACCACTCAACATTCTCTTTCGCTCGGGAAATTCGGCTGGCAGAAACACAGAGTAAACTAAAATTGGATTTCGTGCATATCCTTTGCTTTTCGCCAACGTGTCAAGGACAAGTTAAATTTGTAGAAAATTTCCAACTGCTCAACGGCTGAAAAACAACAAAACCTTACAGCTTGAGCACAACTTTCGGCAGTAACTTTGTAGTTAGATTAAAAGCATTTCCCGGCAAAATGGGAAACTTCTTCCTCTGTCTGGGCGAATATAGTATGTGTCTGTAGGTGGATTTGGATCCGAGCTGGATCCCGAGTGTGGTAAGCAGCCAGAAAGTCGCATTGGTTGACAAACAAAATGGGAAGTGGTGACTAGATGAAGCAAACCACCGCCGCCGGCAATAAAAATCTATTACATTTTGCGGGACACAACTTTGATTTTACGAACTGTCAAACTGCACAGACAGACAGACATAGAGAGGCGACAGGGCCCAGATTCGCACACCAACTCATACATATGGATGGATTCACTACAGTCGTATTCAAAATGATAGACCTTTGGGGTTTTAAAACAAGGGAAATGCGTTTTCATAATTAGGAAGTCACACAATAAACTACATAATTCCCGAAACATTGTATTTAGATGTGGATTTGTGGGTGCAAAAACTAAGTTAAGTAATATTATTAATTTAAGTTTTTCGCATAAAATAGTTGTTGAAATTTACGCTAAGGTTTTTATTGCTTAATTTGTTTAATAATATTAATGCATTAACATGTACAAAAAAATAAGAAAGAGAAAACTTTTCAAATATTTTTTAGTTAAGTTAGAATACAACATAAGCTATTTAGGTCTATAAATGCCTTTATTCAGTCATAAAATATACATGTGGCAAATGTATACATTAAAAGTTCTAGAAATGTGAACATGACTGTGCTCGTATTCCGCTGGCGGTAAAGTGAAATAAAAACCGAGGCTTCAAAGTTTGCTGTCAAGCGCAAAACTTATGCAATGGTTTTATGACGCAGCGCCAAAGGACATTCAGCGAGGATGCTCAGCTCCTTGAAGTATGCCATATATAATGTAATAAACATTAGGCACGGCCCTCGCCCCCCTCAGATCTCAGGTTGGCTCTCAGCAGCAACATCAAAGGGAAATAGTTGATGAGAAGTTTGAGCGTTTCAAAAACACGTTCCTGCTTAAATTCAGAGGCTTTAATAATAGCGACCAAGTTAAGGCCAAACCAAAGCCAAAGCCAAAGTGAACATATGTAAGTCCATGCTCTAAGCCAAGCTCTGCATACATTTACCCAAGTACCAATGCAAATGCCAAGAGTCGAATCCATCTGTTTGACGAGCTCTCCGAATACAGGAATAGAGGCCTAAGCAGGCGTGGCACAGACAAGAGAGCCTGAAAGGCAATGGAAAATGTTATGAAAACACAGCAACAACATTGAAAATCGCTCGCAGGGAAAAAAACGTGAAAACTTTGACGTTGGGGAAAAATTTGTAGACCGTTTGCTCGGATCATGGATGAAACAGAAAAGTTTTTAATTTGCTCATCATGCCGGCAAAACTGAATTATCATTCAGCGCGGAGGTGCTGATGCCGGATTACCCCGCATAAAGGAGGGAGTCGAGGGGCTGGTCGGTTGACGGGGCCACGGGGGGGCGGAAAATCGCCCACTTGTGTACAATTGCACTGCCATCATGTGCAGAGAGCGGAAAATCACATGAAAAAGCCAACTCGGGGAGGCCCCAATGAGGAAACTTTCCTCAGCATTTATGTAAAATTTTGAGTTAATTAGTTTGATTTCATGCTCGAAGTGTCGAGCATCCAACTACGGATTGCCAATTCCATTTGCCAACTCATTAAAACTTCTCCAAGTTCACAAGTTCCCCAGTTGCGATGTCGATGCCTGATGTCGATGCCTCAGCAAATTCGAAACGCTTTCTGCCGACTTTGCCAAATGAATGTCAAAACAGAATACACTCAATGGAGTCTCTCTGTCACGCAGTTTATGTCCTCTTTGGGTCCATCTAGGCCCGGAATTTATCAATTAGTTCCAACTGAGATTTAATAAACTGAAAATTTCATTAAAAGAGGAAAAATATTGCAGAATTTGTATACTTCAAGATTGTATTAAGAATTAAAGTTATAATAATTATAGTGAAAGTTTTGAGACTTTAACACAATAAACTAATATATTTTTATCGGTATTTATAATTCTACACTTATTGTTATTAAATCCTATTACTTAACTTTAAATAAATTTAATTTTTATTCTACAGGATTATAACCTGTTTGCTTAGATCATAGGATTCCGCATTCATTTTACACATCTCGTTAGAAATTCGAATCACAAAGCCACAGTCACAAAGCGGGGATTTTCTCAATTAGTGCGGTCGGAAAATACACGTTCGCAGCCTCGCCCACAAGAGCATATAAAGAGCTAAACAAATGCACAACCGACTGAATCAGAAGGAGAACTACATGACAGCAATGTAAATGCGATATGTAACAAGTAATTTCATCGCCCTGACAATGACACTGGCAGTGGCGGCTGGAGAGGATGATGATGCCGATGATGATGCTGCGGACAAGGATGCGAATAATTGTGGAGGCCCCGTGCCCATGTCAATGTCAGTGTACACGGTGAGCACGGACACCGACATGTCGTCCTGATTAGTGCGGTTCAAGCGACAGCAACAATCAATATTAATGCAAGTCAGCGCCCGGAAATGCGAGAGTGTGTGTGCGCAAGGACACGGCCGTAATTGTGGGCCCCTCAGCGCAATAGTTGGCGTCTCCCGGCTGTTAATAATTCTCGATTTCTCGATTTCGCGTTGACAGAGAAATCGAGCAGAAATGTGGGTGGGTTCGCGGATGCTCCGACCTGAGGCACCTCCTCCCCATCAGTTGCCGCCTGGGAACAATTTGAGCCAAACTTGGACGGCATCCGACGTCTCAGCCAGCCAGCTCCCTCGAGCTGACAATAAATATTTTCGCTCTGCCGTCAGGCTGAAAATCAATACACACTTTTAGGCCAACACACACACACACTCGCACCGCACCCGCCCACTCGCAGATACACACTAAACTTCGGTGTACATTTTCAGTCGGAATTTTCCTGATTATTTCCACTGACGCACTGTGACCGGAAAATGGCGACCAAATTGCACCCACTCAACCTCAAACAAGCTATGCATAAACGAAATAAATTTCCAAAATGATGTCGGAACATTTCGAGTGCGAAAGTTTTAAAGGGACAGGAAAAACCCACTTTCCACCGCACAATCACCAAAGGCGGTTTAATGGTTGGGAGCAACCATGGAAAGTGGTTATTTTATGTAGACAATACACAGACCTATGAATAATTAGTGAAGAATAATGGATAACCAAACTATGGACGAGGCTTTCAAATATTATTTCATGCACTCACATCTTTAAAATTTATTTATATTCCAGCCAGGCCTACATTATTAAAAGACAAGCTTTAGACTTTAAAGTTGCGTAATTAATAGCAAGAAAAGCTGAAAATTAATTGCAAAAATTCATTGTCAATCAAACAGTATTTACTATAAATATTAAATAAATGTATTAAATGAATGAATTAATTTAAATAACCAGAATTATTTACTGACATCTCGAGTGCTATGTATCAATATGGAATTATGTATTCCCTTTCCTTGGCTTATATATTCAGAATTCTGACATCATAAACTTCCTAAAATACAAGCAACGAACTTTAAGGACCGTTTTTTCCACAGTCATTGTAAAAGAAACCATTTGGAGTGAAGAAAATCTCACCTAAGAACTGTCCCAACTGTCAGTCTGCGGTCGGCTGCGGCTTCCTCCCCTCCGCACCGAAAATACCCAACTCAATTTTCAATCCGATACGAGAAAATTGTGGAAAAAAAAGAAGAAAAGCAAGAATTCGGGAACCTAGAGGGTCCTGGAACGGAGGCGAACAAAAGGCAAAAGTAATTTCGGCAGCACTAAATCTGTGGCATATTACACAGCACACAGGCCAAAGCTGCCAAGAGAAATCTGATCCACTTAGTTGCCAAGAGAAGCAATAAATTCTTATGAAAACAGTTGAGGAGCAGCGACACGTCCCTCTGCAAAATGAATTGAACTTTTGGTCAACGTGGAAATTGCACTAATATTCGGGCCTACGAGCCATGGAGAGTGGACGGACGGACGGACCGACAGATGAGCCCCGGGGTTGTCCAGTACAAACAAGTCCCCGTGCCCTTTTCCGATATTTATGTGTGGGGGACGCCGATGCCGGGAAAATATCGCAGGAGGAAGGCCAGAGGAAAACCTAAAATCAAATAAGCTCGTGCGATAGGCTCTGAATGAAAATAAAGTGCAAAGTGTGCCGGTGTGTGTGTATGGGTGTGTGTATGAAGTCCCGCAAGGACACTTGGCCAACACTGAGCTCATAAATTTCTGGCCAAATTTTCGCCTGTTTCTGGAAAGCTTTAAGGCCAAAAGTGGCACAAATGCGGTGAACTGACACACTCACAAGTTGAGGCTAGCCAGCTGTATACACACAGCAAAACTATTATCTATATGGAAAAGTTATGGGAGTTCATATCGATGGGAGTATCTAGCAACAACTTTTAAAGGGAAAAAGATACAGCCAAGCAAACTCATTAGGATCAAACAACCAAAACTTAGCTCAAATTCTGGCTGGGTTTCATAACAGATTGTCGCTAGTTTCATACTTGGGAATTCCCGGTACAGGTTCTTAACCAAAAATTAAGAAAGGATATGTTTATATATTTACCACAATAATAACAAATCTTTTATTACTGACAAGAACTTCTCAACAGGTTACCCTCACTATATAGTTAGATCAAAGTCATAACTTCACTCATACTTTTTCCATGTGTACATGCCTATTTCTGGGCAAGGACATTCCCAGACGGTAATTGAAATTCAGTGTTTGTGTCACGACACAAAACTTAAACAAAACAGGAGCCCGCAGAAAGTCAGCGGCAAGCCGACTTGGCAGCCCACGACGAGGAGGACATTAAATTAAGTC